>WAAG01069548.1:7117-23929 GCA_013390105.1 Tichodroma muraria | reverse complement strand
GGAATAAAGATTTAAAGATTAGCAGAGCAAGAAAGACAACCACAGCAGTACTTAAAAAAAAAAAAGTCTTCAGAAAAAAATAAAAATTAGTGTAGCATGACCACTACCAAATGAGTTCTTCACACTTTACATAAAGAACTGTAAAGAACGATAACAAAAGGCCCTTTTGATCTTCTATTCCCTCCCAATTCCTTGTTAAAAGCTATTTTTGTGCCTACAGAAAGGGAAACTATACAAAAATATTCATTTTGCCCAGTTTAGTTGTTTTTATTTTTTACAGACACACGATATTATTTGACTTTATTTCACTTGCCAACTCTCTTTTCCTAGTTCAAGTCATCAAGCAATAAGGTTATTGGTGAAAAAAAAAAAAAGAAAAAAATGGCAGAGATATACAACATTTGGACTAGGATTGACATTTCCCCTTGTAATTTCTACAGGACAAAATTTATTAGGTCCTGCATAAAAAATTTCTTACAAAGATTTGCCTCTGGAGATACATAATTTTGAGGAAAATTCCTCAGAGCAGTCCCATATCTGCTTGAACTTTGGTGGCTTCTTCAAGTGGCGTCGTGCCGCACGCACTCCCACCCCGGAGGGTCGTTACTCCAGTACTCACCATCCACCAAGGAAATCAATGGCAAATTCAATGTTGGCTGCTGTTGCATTGATCCGGAACGGGAAAACGAAACACTTCCCCTACCAGCTCCCATCATAACTGAGAGCCAAAACTGACACAGCCAGGTAGCTTATGTCACAGCTTTCCACAAGAATAGAGGAAATGGGGAAAAGCTATCATGGTAAGGAGGTCGAGATAAAGCTCTATGCCCTGCAGGTTGTTTCCTATGAGTAGAAGTTAACCTAAACTAGACCTTCAGCTCCAGTGACAGCACTGAATGAGAATTTTACTGCTTTTACTTTTTTGTTTTGTTTTGTTTTTAAGGAATTAGCTTTTCTAACACTTAAAATAATGTCATAAATTACAAATTAATTCTGCAAAATATAGTTCAGCAACAGTGATATAAGTTCTCAGCAGTAGTACTGAATATCTCCTCACAATACTTTCGAAGTCCAAAAACACCCTCAATTTTTTTTCAGCCAGGCCTTCAGGCTGCATATCAGTTGGTTTAACTGTTTTGAATACTACACTGCAAATGTATTTAATATGTATTTATTTGCAAATGCATTTAAATGTATTTAATTCATTGCCTAATTCCCTTTAGATTCTGTTATGTATGGACAACATTTTTATACAGCAATTCTGACAAAAGCTTTAAATAAACTTCATTCATTCATAACATTGCAGCTTTATTAAGCTTTTCAAGGTTGCAAAACAAATAGTTTCCAGACTTAACACAAGGCTTAATCAAGGGGGAAAAAAAAGAAAAAAAAGATGCCAAATCAATCAGGAAACAAATAAAATCTTATCATATAAAGGCCATTTATGTTTTCACAAAAGATCTCTTCTTGCATAGTCAGCCACAAGAAAAGAACGAAGTCCAGCTGCCCCTGAACTTAATAAGACCTGCAATGATGTGTTACTAATGAGAACACCACCAGTATCAGTAAGAATGATAGCAATGAGGAAAAAAAATAACAGATCATAGTTACATGGGCAATCATGCCTTCCAGTATGGACAGTCTTCACAATTTCATCATGGTTCATGGGATATTTAAAATCTTTTTCGTGAAGGTGTATCCCCAGTTTGTGATGATATTGCATCCCTCAAATTTAATTTTTAAAAGTTTCTATCCCATGAAGCTTCTAAGAAACATTTAAAAACTAAACTCCGTGCTTTCAGAGGAAAACAAAAACAAACAAACAAAAAAACACAGAAAAAACAACAACAAAAGAGAACCAAACACCCTAAACAATAATAATAAAAAAACCCCAGAGGAAATATTTCTCTTTTTTTTTTTAAATCTTCACTTTTTATACTTGTCCCCAGATTCCATACATTTGCAAAGGGATTCAAACTTCAACTTAAGATCCTACTCAAGGCAGTTATATAGACACCAGCTCCCCACAATAGCCTTTGCAGGCAAAAGAAAGAAGCTGCCACGGATAAGGGTTCCCACTTATACTGCCACACATTCGCTAAAATAAGAGTTGAGCAGGTCTCCTTCTCTTCCCATCAGCTGTTTAGGGGACTTGGTTGACCCCTAAAGTTAGATGAGAATTCTTTCACTCTGAGTTCTAAACTAAAAATAAAGTAACAGCTAAATTTCCTAAGCTATGCATCAATTAACTAATATAAAAAAGAGATAAAAGTTCAGTAATATTTGAATTCTAAGGGACATTTTTAGTTCTATTATAATGTATTACTCATGTAGGATACAAGCATTACAACATATCCCAATAAAACAAAACCAATTAACTAATCTTTGACACTAAATCAGGGCTATGAAATCAATATAATTTTCTACTACTATAAAACCAAATGATTTCAGGAAAAATGTTACAACATCTTTTCACCACCAGTGGTTCAAGTGTAGCTACAACAGCTGAAACATAGAAAGGTTTAATTTCTTGTGCAGGTTATCATATGGCAATAAACATCTCTGAAATGGCAGCCTCAGAAACAACAAATTCCCTAAACTGAGATGACTGCCAAGAACCAAGTTCTGTGCAATGAACTTGCCCACTCTCTGATGTTTCATATATTCCCGTTTTTACATGATAACATGAGAAGTCAGCATGACTTTAATACAGGCTTTTTAAAAAGTTACGTTTTATGTTATGATTGTTATTAAAGTAAATCAGTACATAAAATATTTAATATCTCCAGTCACATTGTATTATTCTAACTTTTGTTTTTACAAACGAGGGAGTCGTTCCACTGGAATCATTTTTTTCCACTAGGGTTTGCTGGTTCAGAGATAACTACTGTAAGGTTACCCAGAAGATCTTAAATCTCTGTGGCTTTACACAAGTAACACACTGCCAGAAAGTCTCACCCCTCACGGAGCTCTATTATTATAGGTATTTGTAGTCCAGCAAGGAAGGATGACAGTGAGTCAGCCACAGTCACTGCCCCAGGGAGATGATCCCTTCTTGATGTCAATCACAATGAAGATTCTCTTCCTCTTTCACTTGCAGGAAGGTTGTGATGGCCAAGAGAGGGTTCAGGACTGAGGTTAACACTGAGCCCCAAGAGGTTCTGCTCAAATGTGCTCATTTAGGGCTTGAATGCTATTAGAATGATGTTACTGAGACAATGTATTACAAACCCAAGCATTTCACTTAAAGAAAGGTTTTACTAAGCTTTATAAAATATCAAGTTCTAGGGAACTAGGACAAGTAGATTCCTCTTCTGCTGCTACTCAAAATATATTCTTTGGGTCTGAATTAGTGAAAACTGCCTCTGCCTTTCCTAAACCCAAGATAGTTGGCTTCATTTTCATTTTCTAGTATGGTAGCTTAAATTAATTACATATACAAGAATAAAAAGGGTGGTTGGAGGAGCATAAGAAGAAACATTGATGCCTTCAGCCATGGAATAAAACATTCATCTGCAACATCTTCCCTGGAACTGTACAGGATTACTCAGTCTGAGGCCTGATTTTGAACTCTTTGTAATGATGATGATTCAAACAGCAATAATGTGTTTGGAACACGCAAATGCATATTAAATAACAATGCTAGAGTCATCATTAAACTTACTGCATGTTCCTGACATTAAACCACAGCAGGATTACCATGGATTGCTGCAAGATTCTGCAAGAATCTGCGCAGTAGGGGCATTCAAAATGCTGCTCCCATAGGTATATGCACCTGTAGAGCATACTAATGTCAGTTATAAAGAAAGGCACACAGCAAACCGTCTTACCTGCCTTTTTCAGACCTATCCTTTGTTGAAATTCCCCAATTTCACCAGGATCCAGGTGCATTTAAAACACATGTGACATAAAACAGAGTATCAGACTGCATTTGTTCACTGAATACACTTGCTTTCCAAAGTTTTTCTGAAAGAAGACACTGTATTTTTATTAAGATCCATTATTATTTAAATTGTCATTGCTGTCACCATTATCAGTCATTAGTAAAATGAAGCACAGAGATTGGATGGGCAAAGAAAACACTCTGATCAGGGAAGAAGTGCCAATTTTAAATATGCTGTTGCATCTACAGACTTACTTGACATTACAAATATACTTTGTTTCTGTAAATTGAAAACTATTTTAAACCAGTGATGAAGTTATTTCTTCATAAAGGAAGTTAATATGCTTTTCAGAGAATTGTGGATTATAATGTGTGGACAATGAAGGGAAACGTATTTATTTCTGTGAATTGTTAACGTGCTGGTGATTCTGCTTTAACATTAATGCTCTGCAGGTACTGCTTACAAGGAAGTTCATGGTACAAAGAATATATATTGAAATATATAACATATATTGAAAACTTTGCTTTTAATGCAAAACTCCTTTTTAACTAATTTCTGCACTGTTACAGGAATATAGTAAGGTATCTGAAGCCATAAAGACATTTATGATCTCCCACAGAACTTAATGGACAAATTGATTTGTCTCAAAATATATAAAAATAATTGGACTGAGAAGTTACATGCCAGGTTTCCACTTGGAAAAAAACAAATAGTGATTCCTCCTACTACAATATATTGAAAATGAAGGTTCATAATGGAAATGCTGACCAACCATTTACTTAACCCATGCTAGCTAGACATATAAATTCTCTCAGACACTGTAAAAATCTGAAGTTTCTTTGATAAACTCTGCTTCCAAAACCAAAAATGAAAAAACACCTTTCCCAGCTTTTCAGATCAGTACAGACATAAGCACAGAAATTGCTATTTTGCAAATTTCCTGACTTCCCAGAATAGTCTGGAAACAGGGACTACTGTAAGACATCAGTGAAGATGTATTATGAGAAGTGCTACTAAAGTATGAATTACAATATTTACTTTTTTTTTTTTTTATTGAAGAGACCATCCTATGTAGAGGTCACCAAAGCAAAAATATAATTGCAAAGTTAAAATTCTCTTTTCAGGGCAAATTGAAGGAATTTGTTTCAGATTATCTATCCAATAAAAGCTGGGGAAATAGCAATCTAATCAAATCAAGCATGGTTTAAATTACAGTTTAGCAAAAGACACTGTATCTGACACTTCTAGAAATGAATCAGATATCTGGGTACAGTAATTTCTGTAAAGCAGTAGGCCAAGGCCAAACATGAAATGAAACTCATCATTAATGTAAAATTCTTTAGCCTATGCTGCTGTTGAGTCTTTTTCACTAGACCCTTTCAAAAGGGAATCAAAACAGCTTATTTGTGATTCATGTTTTTGCCTTTTCTGGGAGCGGCTCCCAGTATAATAATCTTTGCCAAAGGGACCAAATCACAGTCTTCAGGAGCGTGTTCCGTGATTCAAGCTCCCACCTGCTTTTAAAGGGGAAAACCCTTCTCTGTGGAGCTATTAACCTGACATGTTCTCCAGTCTAGACTAATAATTATGTTAAGAATTGAGTGAGTCCATTATCCACATAGACTGGGTGGAGGTTTTGATAAACCAGTAATAATAGGCGTCAGACTAGTCACCAAGGATTGTTCTTACTTGCCTTCTTATAAAAGATAACTTTAGGCTCATTCAATAATTCTGCTTCCATTGGGACTGACAAACAGTGTGTTTATTTCCATCAAAGGCAAGAGACTGCCCTGTAGTGCCTATAAAATGTGAAACGGAATATTGTTCAACAAAGGTTGACCTGCTCCTGTAGATTTTTGTCAACACTGCCGTGCTCAAAATGGGAAGCAGTGTTCCTCTAATTGTATCATCCCAATTCTTCCCACTGCAATCTTCTAATGGATGCATTCATTTAATATATTCCACGCTTTGGAAACAAAACAAGACAAAACAAAACACAACAAAAAACAAAACAAAACAACAAACAACAACAAAAAAAAATATGCACAAGCAAAACAAGTATAGAGAACTGGAAAGAAACTGGCGACCCTCAGCAGAAAAAAAAAAGTAATGTACAGTTCACAGGGCGACAGCTGTGAAGAGCAAGTGGCCCGGGCCGCACCTCAGGAGGGGCCTGGCGTAGCCTGAGCAGGGCCAGCAGGGCAGGAGCCTCAGCTCTGCGCGGCACCTGCGGCCCCGCCCGCCCGCCGGGCCCGCGGCAGCGCGGCTGCGCCCTCGGGTGCCCTCTAGCGGCACCGGGAGCACGCACCATGCACACACCCGCGCTGGCAGCCGCCGCCGAGGCGCGCGGTTAGCCCGCTGTCCGCTAGCCACAAGCGTGAGTGCAAATCCTTTTGCCAACCTCCCCGAGTCTAGCCGGAGCTCTTAAAATGGTTTTTCCAATTCAAGTCTGCTAGCCAAAATATTTAGCTATACAGAAAACTATCCCATTTTGAAACAGGCAAGAAGAAAATAGATTTTCAAGCGCTCTTCAGACAAAGGAAAATAAATTACATGGAACACTATTAGAAAATATTTTAATCATTTGATTGCATTGTCCTTTCACATATCTCAAAGACTTGCAAGGAGATGCATTGTTATCACCGTTTGTCACTGAGGGAAAACAAATGAGGAAACTAAAATGCAGCTGTTTCATTTCTTACAAGCAATGCTGTTAGGGAAAAGGTAAATAAAATATTTCAGGAATTCTCACTTCTCCATGCTGTTTTTCATATCACTCTTCAAAATCAGAATATTTGAACTGATTGCTTTCATATTAATTCAGGAGTTTGACATCTTTAAATAGCTGCACTCAAATGTCTAATAAAAGATAAATGTATGACCTCTTTGAAAAAATATTGCTGATATCTACTTCTGCAGAGTTATGTCAGAAGTAGGAACAGTACCTTCCCTTATAGTATAAATTCCTGTCATAAATGAACACTACAGAATGAAGCACAGTCAGTTTCAGTGACCACTCAACAACTACCAGTCTTCAGCTCTCAGAATAGTTTCAGGTTTGGCTTTCTTTCAATAACAAGAATATAATTAACATAAAGCTTCAAGCTTACTAAAAAAAAAAGTATGATTAAAACCAGCAATTTGCATGGTATGTTTTGCTCCTATGCAGCAAGTTCTAGAAGATGACTGTGACTATGCTTAAAATCACTATTCAATTTATAATGTTTTTGTAATATAAAAGCTTGACAATTCAAAGTGATGTTTTTCTTTCTCTTCTGTTCTCTGAAGTAACTAACAGGAAATAGCAATCCTAAGAGACTGAATCCTTTTGGGGAACAGAGATGCCAAACACAGATACAAAGAAGATTGAAAAAAACCTCTAAGATTCTAAGTTAAAAAAAGCAAAAGATGACCCTGAAGCTCTTGTAGATACCCTAATGTAATAACATCACTGGATGGATGTAATCACATAACTAAATGGACATCACTGAAACAAAGAACAAAAAAACAATCAGGAAAGAAGTTCTAGCCACAGGGCTTTGTTTTCCTGCAGATGAGAAGCAGTGTGGTAGTCCCTACAGAAGTGCAATAATTGGTGTGTTGGGAACATCTAATCCATCCATTCTACAGCCCAGAGGACTGTTACACAATCTAAGGCTTCCCAACAGCGTTAGCCTGGACTCTTTCTGGAGTACTGCTTCTCAGTCACTTTCAGCCTTGCACTCAGGTTTGAGAAACTGATACTCGCCATAGCATGCTGGTTTTATGTAAGCCCCGGTGATCGAGGAACAAACCTTCCCACAAATCACTACATGCTGCTAGTAAAGATAAGATCACTGAGAATGCAGAACTGCTGCAGTGTGACAGAGATAAACTAGATGGTGCCAGTCAGTGAGGTTACCTCTGAGGAAGGGCAGAGTAAGGGCTGTGCCCACATTGTCAGGTGGGCTGGAAACATGACCGGAGCACTGCACAGCCTCCTTTTGTCAAGCTCATCATACACCTATCTGTTAATAAATAACAATGGCTGTTAAGATTTGGCCTTAACAGGCTTTTCCAGTTTTAACTTAAAATGAAATTGCAGTCCTTTTTAGTAGGGTCTTGCTGCAACACAAACAGATATTTAATTATTAATGTATTTTTCAAGGCTATGTGGATCTCCTCTTGAAATTGCTGAAGTTATGATTTGAGGATTTTTTAAAATTTTCCTTTTCAATAGCAAGCTTTGTTCATTTAGTTCCTGGTAGGTAAACTTGACCGCTCAAAAAAAAAACGTTTTGCTTGCCCTCTCAGTACTAATATTTTACTACTCATTCTATCACCTCAGAAAGTGAGCAAAGAAAGCTACTGGCCTGTGATTTCCAAAGTCCCTTGCCTGCCATAAGCTGTGCAGCTGTAAGCACTGCTCTCCTGCAGGCTCTGTCCCTAATTTGTGAAGCAGAGATAATAGCTACTCCTTGCTTGCTGCACAATAACTATGAGAAGTCAAACACAATAAACCCTTGGGAACACTGTGGTCATAAGAAGAATAAAGCAGCAAAAGTGGAAAGTCAGGACATATTTCTTTTCCTGGCAGAGCACTGCTCTCAGAACAGTAAGGCAAACAGGCAAACGACCCTGGTATCACAACAGGTAGGGCTGGTTGCAAGATGCATTTGGCCTATTGCTTTTAACTGGTATTGTTTCTGTTGCTAGCTTTGTAGAACACTGTGATCAAATAATTATTGTTTCCTTGGTTGCCAACTATTTTTCTTTTATTAGTAATACCGACCTTTGTTTATTCTTCTTCCTCCCATGGGAAATTTCAACACATCTCCAGAAGGGATGTTGTATGACTCTCATTTATAATGGGATNCCCCCCCCCCCCCCCCCCCCCATATTTGTAGAGAGGAACACCAAGTCAAATCTCTGCTGTGTTCACATTCATGTGATCTGAACAAGATGAACAGATCAGCAGTTCTCACACATTTGCCTAGGAGACATACAGCTGAAGAGAATTCATCTCACACACCATTCCATTTGAACTATTTAACATTCATTCTGACAACATTTGCAACAGACCATAAAGAAAAGTAGTGTACATATATGCGTGTAGTATATATACATTTTTGTGGGTTTTTTTCTTCCCTTAATGCAGAGTGTGTTTTCAGGGATTTTGCATCCTTCATTTCTTGAAAAAAAAATTCTTTTGCTCTTAATTTCCTACTTGTTCTCCTACCATGCTCTTTCCTTTCTCACCAGTGCATGCATTTTACTACCTGTCCCCAGTATTGCTCACTCACAGTCTAAATCTTGGTGTGGTTTTGTCTGCTTTAGGTACTCCTCCATCCCCCACCACACACCTGATCATCCTCTATGTGGTTGATTTTACCTTCTTATCATGAACTACTACCCTTTGTCCTAGAAAATCCTTTTCTTTCACTAGGTCATCATGTACTTCTGTCATTCCCATTTGTAGCCCCCAGCCCCGCTACTGGCAGCTCCTGCTGATGACAGATGTCTCACAATCAGCTGCAAGCCTGCTCTTGGCTCCAAGCCTGAGGGAAGCTCCAGACTTTCGTTCACATTTTCTCTTTGCAGCAGCGCTTTTATACAGATGCAGCAAAGTCACCCTTTCCTGAAGTACAGCTTCTTAGAGGATTCCAGGTCTCTCTGCACCACCAAGACTGAATATCTGTAGAAACAGCCTGAGAAAAAATTGCAGACAATGCTATCCAGCAGGGTGAGTAAGCATGGATGGCATTTTGCCCTGGAAGTCCTGTTTTGAGCAGTCAGAGCATGTCGGTGCACTATTTCATTGCCTAATATACACAGCAGGAGCTCCAGAACTGAGTGTGCAGATGAACCTTCATCATACCAACCCTAGGCTGCATACACCCTCCCCCACCATCTAGTGCAATACTTTCATCTCTTCCCATAACTCCTGTGCCATTCAACCTCAGTATTATCTTCCCCTACTCATTTCTGCTACTTACATTTGGCAAGTCATAAAGAATACATAATTGTCCAACGTGGAGCTAAATGAAGAGAGTCTACGATGTGCTAAGTCATCAAGCAACTAGCAGGAAAGTCTATACATTCAGATTAACTAGATATCCCAATGCTATACACATTTAGATTGGCCTGGTACCTATCTATCAGGTGCTGCCAGTCAAATACCACAGTCTTGTAGCCTGTAAAAAAATGTCTTAAGGGGCTATGTCTGTACAGGTCCAATATATAAAGTAATTGTATCAACTTTGTGCCTTTCTGCCCTATGTGCTCTGGAGCAAAGAAACCAACACCAAAGGACTTGCTAACTCAGCTCTACGTGATGTTACCGCATTGGCAAGCAGCACTTTGCAATAAAAAGTCTGTGAACTAAGACAGTGGCTGCTGAGAACTGGATGCCATGTGACCTGCTTTTGGCAAGAGCTTTACTTTCCACTAGCTCTAGACTAGTCCTGCAGACTGTCGCCCCAATAGCAGAGAGAGAGTTCTAGAACACATCATCAGATATCACAGAAACACAGAACAGTTCAGGCTGAAAGGGACCTTTGGAGGTCAGCTTATCCAATCCGCCCTGTTCAAGCAGGGCCACCCAGAGCAGGTTGCCCAGGACCATGCCCAGAAACTCCAAGTATGAATACTTTCAAACCTTCCAGAACAACCTGTGCTGGGTCACCCTCACAGTAAAAAAAGTGTTTATGTTCAAACAGAACATACCATATTTCAGTTTTTATTTTAGACTTAGTCTTATCCAAAAATAACCCAGTTCACCCAGTCTGTGACCACTCCAAATGAAATAAAATTGATGTTTGAGAGATTTGTTTCAACAGCAAAATCAAGATTTTATTCTAGCTGAAATGTTACTGTAGATTTTTTTCACTGTTTCATCTATACAGCCATGTTCTGCCACTTTTATGCACAATCAGCAGTACCTGCCTTTAAAGAGTGGTGTTTAACATAGTATTTCTTCAAATGTTTTAACATTGTATGGGCAACTTTTTTGTCTTTCTTTAGCTGCTTTCCCATCTCCAAAAACAGGACACAAAGCAAAATACAGAGAACTGTCCAAATGCAAATATACCACCACACTACACATTGTAATGATTTAAACAACAGAAGTATATGTTTTATCCATTCAAAAGTTGGTAATAATGCAGCTAAGAGAAAAAGAAGAAATGTGCTTTCCGTTCCACATTTACTTTGTTTCCCACATTACCGAGATTATATCCCAAGACTTCTTAAAGCCACAATTAGCATCTGTGATAAAAACGTGAAAACAACTTTACCAAACTTGTACATCAACACAAAACACTGTCAATGACCAGAAACCACACAGACATGGATGCCAGGTATATCTCTGGAACAGTACGTCTAGGCAGTAGATACTTCACGCATTTAGAAGCTGGTCTTGCTCTAACACAGTGCCATCTTAGACCCAAATGAACCAAACCCATTGTGAAATCAGTGCCCAGCTGGGCTGACAGCCGATGAAAGACTGTGCAGAGACACTACAGAGTGTGTCGCTGTGTGCAGCATGGACACTGTGCAAGCAGTGGGTTGGACGCAGCACATGCTGAGGGAGCCCGGTATTCAGAGCTTTGCAAATTATCAAGACAGCCCTGTTCCAGTACTGCTGAGGTCACAGTTATGGTTACAGCTCTGTGGCAGATCATCAGCAGGGACAAGCCAGCCAGACCCTCATGAAAATACTACTCAGTTTTTTCAGACCTGCATAATTGCTGTAATTGCAGTTTAAAAATTATCAAATAATCTGCAGGCAACAACTACTGATATAATTTAGGAATAAAACATAAGGAACAATACTAGAGGAAAATAACGCATGCCACAGTATTTTTGGTCTTCCAAAAGAGTGAAGAGACACTCAAATGAAAACTCCCAGAAGAACAGACTTCAAAATGTCTATTTCTTCCTTAGTATTTTATTGCTCTTCAGATCATTAAGAAAGACATCTACAAGTACAGGCTCTCAGCTTTTGTCATTCTTGTGAGATATTTCTCAAAAAGTTTCAAAAGTAAAATTTCTGTTCAAATGAAACTGCACAATAAAATTGCATCATGCCCCAAAACTTTATTCCTTCAACCTTTAACCTAACAAGTCAGGGAAATTAATTAACAAATTAACTTGCAAAACAAAGCACTACTTTTGTGAATACAGGAGGCATACAGAAACTGGCACTCAGAAGACTTCCTGCTAAACTGGCTTGCTCATGTCTTATAATTTTTACCTAAGCATAACTGTTATTTTCTGCCCACTCTAATATGTACAAGTTTTATAGTTCATCAATTTGCATGGTGATTAGAAAAAAAAAAAAAAAAAAAAAAAAAAAAAAGAACAAGGTTTCATCTGTCTTTTTTCTGATAAAATTTTAACAGAATATCTGTAAACATTAAATAACGTTTCAGGGTCAATTTCCATTAACTGTGGCAGTATTGATTTAATTTTGAAGTGTAGGTACGATGCTTTTTGCATACCTGCAACCCTATTTATATCATAAACAAGTTGCTTCTTGACTACTTAAAAAAAAAAATAATCACTCACAGTCATTTTCATACAAAAAAAGTGGTACTACTAGAGATACTAGTGTGTTTAAAGAAATAAGCAGGGGGGAAAAAAAGCACACAAAAAAAAAAACACCAGGAAAAATCACGGTTACAGATAAAATATGCAAAACATTCTGGATACAAAATTTCCACAGCCAATATTTAATACAAATACTTTTTTCAGAATTAAACATAATTTAGGAACTCATCAAATACACATGCTAACTAGAAGTCACCAGGCTAAGAGGAAGTGCTGTACGAGGAGGCGTGGCTGTCGCCGTGCTAAAGCCGAGGTGTCTGAGTCAGCACCACAAAGGTGGTATCTTCATCTATTCAGGAGCCAAAAACTGGGAGTCCTCTCCTGAGGGCAGTGCCTACAGTAGCCTTTGAAGAACAGAACATGGCTCACTCCTTTTGAAACGCAGCTGCTGTGGGAGGGGAAATGTTATACAACACCCAAGCAGTTACAGCACCTGCCAACTTTTGTGATCCAGCTCTCAGGGTTAGCCCTGTCTCTTTTCTCATGATTATGTAACAAAATTCAAAACTAGTCTGTTGAATAGACTTAAATCTAGAGCAACTTGCTCCCCTGCTTCCAGAGTACCACTGACATGTTGCCTCCTGCCTCTGAACATTCATTTTCTATTTTGTGAAATCTGTGAGGACACCCAGGGGAACTTCTCCCTTCTCACCTTCCTCCAGCCTAGACATTGGCCTGGTGATTAACATACGGTCATGGGAAGGAAGAGACATTGATATGAATGAGGACACGCCTGAATCCCATTTTCCTGCTTGTCCAACTAGTCCAACTACTATGTTAACCACTGAATCATCAGCAACCTGGTTTTGAATAACAGTGTTCATTGCTACTCTGGTTTGTTTTGTTCGCGGTTTTTGGAGGTTTTTTAAAGGCATTATCCCAGTATTCACATTGGACCAGTCCCTCATGAGGCTTAGATGACACCTCAACTCATTACTGATTGGCTTAAATCCCTAGTCACACATACCAAAACTGTAATTTCTATGAAATCCTTCAGATAAATAAGAGCATACCTACAGAGTTAAAGTGGCTCTATGATTATGCAGCTGCTCAGGAAGATTGGTTGAACTTTTTTTTTATTGCCAAATTTTGATGGACCAAGTCGTAGGTCCATATATAAATAACTATATGAGATCTTAAATGTGCATACTTCACATGGTATCAATGATATTGAAAAAAAGTACTGACAAAAAGGTGCATTACTATGAACCACTATGGTTTGCAGATCAGTGTCTCAAGTTGTGATCAGAACTTATATTCACCACTTCTAAGAGCATTCAAGAGCTTTTGTTTAAGACCCAAACAGACTAGGCACTGCAAACAAAGCATACCAATAAACGTTACTTTCCCTTCCTCCATGTAGACAGAAAAAAGTTGTCCAAATGTTAAAAAAGTGGTTAGTGGGCTTACATAAAACAAAATTAATAAAATATCCTCTGACACTGATAATTAATGTAATTTTTAAATTCCCATATTGATCATAATTTGGCAACTTATTTATTTTCTAAAACTAAATCCACATGGGAAAGAAATCAGATATTGTTTTAAATTAATTTGAATCTTGCATATACACACGCTAGTCCTGATTACTCAAGCTGTGCCTTTTTGCATATTCAAATTACAAAACACTTTCAACAGCATTCTGTACAGTATTGCTCATTTCCAAGGACATGATTATCATCTGAACATATGGAAAAGAGGAAAATAGTTATTTTACCTAATAACTATACTCATGTATACAATCTACTTAACTTTCCTTTATAGGTACAATGTCAGAACTCTTTCCATTTATTTAATTTCTCATTTTACAGCATTTCCTGTACATTCTTTCAATTAAAGTGTTTTTCCCCTTTTTAACAGTCCTTTGAAGCAGAGCTTTAATGACTTATTCTCTCAAGTTTTAGAAAGGATATTTCTCTTTCTGCCAACTGTTCCATGCTCCTGCCATGACTTCCTCACAGCTGTTCTGCCAGTCTCCTGGTGCTTCATCTCCCTACCTCTGCAGCTTAGCAGCTCAGAACTCCACAGAGCTGCTCAAAGAGAAACAAAGCACCTGGCAGAAAACGCATAAGCACAAAAAGCAACTCCAGCATTAGACATAAAAAAAAATTGTTAAAAAGTGACTGATACATCTTCTACTTCTGTACAGTTTCTGTGATCTATGCGGCATGAATCCCAGCGCTGACTCAGAATAAAAAATAAAAACTAAAAACCCCCCACCTGTATTCACAGTTTCTGACCTTGTAATAAACTCTGGCTGAAACAGCTACTTTGAAAGAACCAATACACTTTTAAGCCACCTTTTTTTCCTTAACTCTTCTGTGCTACTTCTGCCCTCTTGCTATTGTGAGGCAGACTATACGAGATGACAGCAAATTACATACCAAACACCTTATCTTATTATGCTCTTGCTTTCTTCCCCTGCTTGCCCTCAGAGTTCTTCTATTTTAGACCTATTGCAAAGGTCTCACATCCAGCTGTGCCACACTAGCACAACTCAAAGTAATCCACTTTAAATCTCCCAAGATCCCTCTTGACCCAGCTAATGACAGAAGTGGCAGTGCAAGCGAGAGCAGGTACAATCTGGAGATTATAAAAACACAGTATCTCCATGGAGCTACCCCCAAATGCCTATGGGTTGAGAGATTTCATGTGATGACAGTAGCCAAGGTAAAGAAGGGTGAGGTGCTTTAATTACATCACATCACCATTTGGCTGTCAAATAAGGTATTTTCCAACTCCAAGGCAACCATTTTAAGAAGCAAATTATGCATTTTAATATACTGAGATAAATTAAAATGGAAAAAAGTGAAAAAAAACACAAGAGTGCATGGAAATTCAGTATGTCTTGCAAACTGGTAGTAAAACATGTACTTACATGGGATTAAAAACTCAAAAATTCTAATATTATTTAATAAAAAAATTTGCATTATTTTAATCAAATATTGAAAATTTCAAATGGAAACTGACAGGAAATTACTATCTTCTTTTTTAATTAACTGAAAACAAGAAATTATGTAATTAAACAAAGTTTTTAAATTAAGTATTTACTAAAAAGTTTCTTTTGATACTGTTATTTCCATATCAATTGTAATTATATTTGGGTGGAAAAAACCCCTTAAATGTTAATATTTTACTACCATTAAGCTGAGAAATATAAGGTGATAGAATTAAAAACCAAAAAACAACAACCAGAAAAAAACCTAAAAACCAGCAAAATCAAACAATTACCAAACTTTAAAGTAAAAAGAAATCATAGATAGAAATGTTCTTCTACTAATTTTTAATCTATTAAGAATATTAGGAATGTATTTTTAAGAGGACAAGGAGCTTTTTCCAGATGTCCTAAAATTTAGTCCTCATAAATAACAAAGTAAATATACTAATGGCATTGAACTATTACAGGTATTAAAAATCTTGTGTTCTTATTAATTTGGAAACTTTAAAAAAAATAAGATGGAACAATGCAATAATGGATTGGGGAAAATTATTGCATTAATCTATATAATTCTTTAATTCTACACAATATATCATAATTAACTGTTCTCACAAAATATTGCATATTACATTTTATAGCTCTGGTGAGTCGATATTACTAAATAGGAATAATATAATGATA
This sequence comes from Tichodroma muraria, assembly GCA_013390105.1. Classification (NCBI taxonomy): domain Eukaryota; kingdom Metazoa; phylum Chordata; class Aves; order Passeriformes; family Sittidae; genus Tichodroma; species Tichodroma muraria. Next base: position 7,837 of record WAAG01069548.1, on the reverse strand, counting down.
AATAAATGTCCAGGTTATAGTGACTTACCAAGGAGAAAACTCGGTTTATGATAAATATTTTAAAATCTCACTTATAAAGACATAATTATATTTATATAATTATGTTTAGTTATAAACATAATTATATAAATATTTATAGTTATAAGTGACATAATTAATTCTGTCCCTTCCTCCCTGCTACATTTCAGGTAGTTTGCTACATCCACTATGATACATAGTACTAAAAAAAATTATGATCTATTTTTTATCCAGAACCTGATGCACTGTGTGAATTTAAAAGCTCAGTACACACTTGTAGACAAGTTGCTGCAGGAAAAGTGCCAGCTGGCAACTCACCTACCTGGTCAGGGGCTAAAAGGTCTCATTATCAACTCCCTCAGTTACCTGTTGCATGGGCTTCCCCAGGGCTAGGGACAAATAAGAGTGCCCAGGGCCTGTGGCACTGGAATTCCTGCCACACACGTTTCACTGTGTCCATTACTCTGCTGTTACTTGCACAGTGGCCTGTCGGAAAGATGCTTCCATTTGATTTATTTTTGGTACTAAATAGACTGAATTTCAAAATAAGAAAGTCTTCCTTCGAGAAAAAGAAGGCTGAGTCAATCAAATGAATTAGAAGAAAAGACCTTTTAGTGAGATTGGATTTTGTCCAGTGGCTAAAGGAATGTTTTGCAAGCTTAATAAAAGTACTTAGAAAAAATGCAGACCTATTTAAAAAAA
>WAAG01069541.1:641-19266 GCA_013390105.1 Tichodroma muraria | reverse complement strand
TTTCTGGAGATGTGAGTTCCTTGGTAGGATAAAGATAAAAGGAATATTTAAAACATTAAGTTGGTAGGAGGGAAGGGGTGTTGCCAAGTTTTTTGTAAGCTACTCTTCTACTCTTATTGTCCACATATCGTTAGCCACGTAAACCACAAATGAGATACTGAAGTGAGAAAGTAAAAAGGTACCTGTTTCTCTTAGAACTGGTCTTTATTAACAGCAGGAATATTCCCTTCTGATGTTTAGCTGCAGGGAAGGACAAACAGTATTTGGCCCTATTGATTTATTTGTCATTACTCCTTTCTAAACAGCTTTGATTTTACCCAGATAGTACATTCAAGTATAATAATTTACTGAGAGGCCTATTAAAATAATTAAACCAAATACTTTAGTCGGTGAGGAGCTGTTGAAGGTTATGGCTCATAACACGATCTCAAACATCCTCTCGGGGTGCTTGCTTGTGTTAGGAGATGGTGGTGTCCACCAACACACTGATTTACCATTTTAGCCTAAGTGCTGGTTCTCTGCACCCCCAGGTTTAAGTGTCCTTCTTTCACCATCAGCTTGTGCTGCAGCCTTTGTTTCTTCTCAGTGATGCAGCATGCACTAAGAAAAGATTGCTTTCTTTCCCTCCTGGTGTAGTTACTTTCCCTGAACAGCATAAGCCAGGCTGCCAAAAAAGCACTTGTTAGCATAGAGACATCCACGGTGGGGGCTTGCTGACGTCAGTGTGCTTGGAAAAGATGGCTTTTCCTTTTCAAATGCCTCTGCCTTGCTTTGTTAAATCACAGTCCTCATGTCCATCTGATCATTAATCACATGCTTCCCCCTCTCCAGCCCTTTCAGAATTATTTCTTTATATAAACCAGCATAAAATAGTACTTGTCCTGTACTGCATATTGCATGTTGTGCATATGATTCCTTTTTGGTTGCAGAGATCTATAAATTGCATTCAGCATATGCTGAAAGACCCATGTTCAATACTCATTCTCTTCCTCTTCTCCCTATCCCGTCCTCAAATAGCCTGCAAGATTTGTTGAATGTCTTTGAGAGTTTGCTATAAATATGGAGCCAAATATACATATGGATTTCTTACATATGGTTCCTTACATTTGTTTCTGATTATTTCTCTCCCATATGGATCCTTCACTGTGGAAAGAGGTGCCTTGCTTACCCAGAGTTGCTGATTTGGTTTCACCAACGTTAAGAGAGCCCAGCAGTGTGTTTAAATGTCAGTCCTTCAGCCTCTACACCATCCCAAAGATTCTAAAATGTAAATGTTTGGCTCTGCTGTGTATAGCCATAGTAATGAGTGATACAGCACGAGGCTGCATGGAAAAACAATTCTGTGATTTTGGGAGTTGCTGGTTTGTAATTAAAGCACAGTGGAAATGTGAGAGTGTGAATTGAACACAGTGCCAAGGCTTTACTCTGCCACATATATGATGAGTGTCCTAGAGATGCCACTCTCCCTCCCCACCATGGATTTTCCACCTTTTCCTCTGCTCTAAAGACACCTGAGAATGATTTATAAAAAGTTTATATTATATAATGGGGTGGGTGGTGCTACTGAGACATGCTGCAAATATTAATGCCTGCTTTCAGGATTATTTGCAAGGTAGTTTTTACATTCATTTGTGAACTCCAGGGTGCTGGCTGAAAACTGAATTAACACACATTTTTCGCTTGATAATCGTGGTAAATGGAGCTTTTCATTCACATTTCTGTTGGGAAGTTCCTTTGCTTTCTGGTAGAAGACTGGGCTGTACAGTTTTGAAGTGGGAGTGAGGAGGTGTCTTTTTTTTTTCCATAACCTTGGGAAGGAACCTAGGCACAAATGTTTGGTCTTCGGAACAATTTAAGGTCTTGGGGGGAAAATAAATGGCATTTTTTCACGATGGGGTAAGGAATAATGCTTACAGCTGTGTATGTAGTCAGTCTTCTGGTAAGTTGGGCCTTTTTAAAGACACTTGATTTGGGCACAGTTCTGAAGATGAATAGTGCATTTGCTAAAAAAAAAAAAGATGCAAAACAGAACAAAAAGTTAATTTGACATCACCTTACAATAAAATGTTGTTCTTAGTTTGGTTTTATACAGAGAGGTAATCTTAAGAAATTATCTCTTCCTCTTCTTTCGTCCAATAGCAAGAAATGTAGAGCAACACATTTTAAGGTGGTGAGGTTTTTTTTTCTAGTGAACTAAACCCAAAAGTCACTTTTTGAGCTGGAATTGAATTTCAGGTCCTCCCAGTATGGCAAAAGATGGAGCCTCTTGACATTTTGAAAATTTAAAAAGATCACTGATAGAACTGTACACATTGAGTACTTGTGTAAGTACTGCAAAGAAGTAGCAATTCCCAAGTACCAATATTTTTGTGGTACAGTTCCTTAAGTCAGCAGCTATTTTCCCCCTTAAAATTAGAAAAGCCACAGTCATTTTCCACCAGATGTATGCCAGCCAAAGTGATAACATACCAGAGAAACCTAATTGATACCAATGACCATGAAAAGTCACTTGCTTTCTTTAAAGGAGCTCATTATATGCTAAATACAGCAGTATTGTGAATCACCATCTGACTTTGAAAATCATCTGAATTTCAGGCTGTTGACATTTGGAAGCTGTAGCTCTTGGAGAGCCACTGATTATTTTTACCCTTTGAATTTTTAGCCCAACAGGAGCTGAACATCCACTTTTTTCAGACTCTGGCTTTATTTCCTGTTGTGCACATTTTTTCTAGGGGGCTAATTGACTGTGGAATTTAAAAGAAAATTACCTCATGTTATAATTGTTTTTAAAACAGAAAACAATAGAAGAAACAATAGAAGAATAGAAGAAAACAATACTCACACTTGCCAACCAGAAAAAACCCAAATCAACCAACCAAAAAACAATCCAATCAAGCACTACCACCAATCCCCAAACAAAATTAAAAACAAAAGAAAAAGAACACCAGAACAACAGCAACAAAACCCCCCAACCCATCCTTGATTATTGTGACTATGTCCTGATTTTTTCTCTCAATGTCAAGACATTGTAAGATATATGGACGAGGGGTTCACTGAAATAACTTCTGATTTTTTGTTACTGTTGGTAAGGAACCTTTTTTTGGTACTATAGCTTGTCATATGTTCCCTTCCAGAATAGAGAAGTTCACTGTTGAAAATACATCACCTCGAGAGGCAAATAATATTTCTAACCATCGGGTGCTAATTAAGCCAGAGGCACAAAACAACCAGAGAAACAAAGAAGTGAACAAAAACGAGGAGAAGAAAGCTTTGGAAGCTGAAAAATACGGATTCCAGAAAGTGGGGCAAGATAAACCATTAACAAAAATTAACAGCGTGAAGCTAAACCCTTTGGGATCTGAGTACAGGACTTTGCCCGTAAGCACGATTCCGGGGGGACACTTCAGACCCGTCCATTTGAATGGATCTGAGAATAAATCCGTGGGACTTGTGCTGGGGGATGCTGGGGACGGGGCCCATCACAACGCCGTGCCGGTGCCCGTGGAGCCCGAGCGGGTCATGCACAGAACCAATTCCATGCTGCAGCTGGAACAGTGGATTAGAATACAGAGGGGGAAAGGACAGGAAGAGGAAACAAGAGGGTGAGTACTGTTTAATTTTTATTTTTTTTTTTTAGGGTTTCTAGTAAGTAATACTTATATTCGTACCTTGGTTAGTTTGTTTAGTTCTTGATCTGTATTATAGAATTACGTTCTTCACTGTAAGAAATGCCTGCATGACTTCTCAGAACAGATGTATGAAAGTTACTTTTATTAGCATTTGAATGGTTATTAAGAAATAAAAGTATATCGATAACTCAATAAATAAAATAGGCCGCAAACCCTTTTTGGGTGTTAGAAATTTCCCTGTCCTAGCAGGGAAAAGGTGTCATCAATCACAAAAATTCTTTTTCTTCTTAAAATCTGTTCTTGAAGTTGCATTCTCTTCTGCATTTTTTGTTCACAAATTCTTGTAATAGTATTTTGTTTGAAATTAATTAAAAAATATTCCTGGGAGCTTTTAAACTTTAAACTAGCTTTAAATGGAGAGAGAGGGAGAAGATTTATCTAGAAGTAAGACACAGAAATCCAGCTTGATGCTTAAAGCTTCTCTTCTCATGAAATTAGCTATCACCAAGTTACAATATTGAGCTCTAGTGCTTTTCATGAAGCTTTGAAACGAGGTGTGAGTGATTGACAATATTGAATGTTGTGCCAATAGCAATTTCTCCGTCTGACAGAAGCGTAGGGATGTTGCTTCCAGGCTGCCTTACAGACAAGCAGCTCTAACAGGAAAATGTAAAAGGTTTTTAGTGTTACATTTGATAGGAAGTATGGAGATGCTATCACAGGAGATATTTTGAAGAGCTGGAAATTAAGGACTTTATGTATAGATGGATGACAGAGCAGAGCTTAAGATAAACCAAATTCAGAAAATGTGTTTCCCCCACAAATTTCAAGATATGTAGCTGGTGGCTTCTCAGTTTTTGCAAAATCTTGAAAAATTTCCATGAACTTGGCTTCCACTTGCCAAGGATGAACATCACTCACTGCTTCCTCACTGCTTTTAGCCCTTCATTACATATAATTAGGAACTGCTAATGTGTTGTTTCATGAAATGCTCATCATAAGTAGTTTGATCAAGTTTGAACTTGCAATACAGAGACTTGCACACCCTGACTTTTATTTTATTATTCAAACTTGCATAATGAGAACTCAGAAGGCTCTTTGATGCAGTTATTTTTTTAATTGGACTTTAAAACTTGCAACCAAACAGAAGAAATTAGGAATAGCTGTGCTATTTTTCAGTTGTGAACAAGTATAAAAACTCTAAAACTGATTTCATTGTGGGAATCAGATAGAGGGAAGTGCTATTAGCAGTGTGTTACTAATTAACAATATTTTATTCTTGAGTATAGGGAACACTTGTTTGCCTAGATAAGGCTGGCACTGATAACATAAATGCTTTCAAATGCAGTTGTCTATAAAAGTAGCAAACTGAAGGAGAATTGGCCTTGAGGTATCTTTTTTGCTTTGCATGGAAACCGCCTTGGATAATGATCAAAATTTCTAATGTATATAGTGATGTCTTTTAAATGGGGCTTCATTTAAATTTAAGATTTTATTTTTGTTCAGGTTGCCAGTTTCTGGCTGGAGACAGAAATTTAAGTGGAGTCAAAGTTGGTGAATGAGAGTAGGAAGAAGCTCTGGTTTATGTTAAAGCTTCAGGTTGGGGTGAGAGGATCCTAAGGAGATCTTAAGATCTAAGAGCTGTAAAACACATAACCTGAATTTTTGAAAAAAGTAGTCTTTACTTAATAGGGAAAAGTTGCTGACTTTCCACAAAGCTGCTTTCCAGTACTTCTGTATTATTGTGTCTGCATTAGAGAAATCATGGAGGACCCAACTGAGTATCTCTGGTGTGTCAGACTGCAAAAAAAAAATTAGGACGAATGCTAAAATGTTAACAAAGATGTTCAATTAAATGACTGTATATAAAAGAACAGAGGAGCTCTTGCTGTCCTTAATATAGAATAAAAAAGGTTCACTCTACAACTACTAATATTTTCAGAGGAACAGGCTGACTCCTCAGTAGTTTGCCCAAAAAAGTAATGAGAATGACAGCAATGTAGATTTTAATTCTTGAAGGTGTTATCTGTTGTTTCCATGGATCTAGACATCTAGTTTGGCAAAAGCCACAAGAAGAAACTGCTGCTTCTCAAATGTGAAAAAATACAGAAGGGTTGTTTGGTGCTAAGTGATGTTTTTTGTTGCTGCTAGCCCAGGATGTGAGCCTGTCTCTGTGCCTTGCCTATATAGGATTCACCTGAAGTAATAAACAATTTTGTTTGGTGCAATAAAACCCCAGGCTGCCGTCTTCGCTCTGCCACCTGTTCTTGATTCTCACGTGGAGGTTCTGTGCTGGGGGCCAGCTGCTCTCTGTGTTCGTTAGGATGAAGGGCTGTGCTGAGGTTTCAATCCCAGGATATTCCTAACGTTGCACAACTGAGCCCCAAGAGCTCACAGCAAAGCTGCTTCCCCAAATAGTCCAGCCCAGACACCAGGACCACTGCTGGTACCCAAGAGCAGCCCTGGAGACAACCTCTAAAGGTGTCTCTGAGCACGTGGAAGGCTCTTTCTCATGTGGGAGGAGTTATAAGGAGCTGTTTATGATGACAGCTGCGGAAATATTTTGCAACCTCAGACCCAACTGCAGCAGGTGTCCCCTTGTGTGCAGGGCAGCTGGAAGCTGCAGTTCTGTCTGGAGTTGGGTTTGGGTTTGACTGGAATGATATTTTTGCAAGTATCAACAGGACATTGGTGAATCTATTTTGATTTTATCAAATTACGTCAAACAAGGCTTAATATTGAGGTGACTGAGCTTTTTACAGTTTTCATGGTTTACCAGTTGAAGATGGATTATATTATCTTTCTCGGTGTTCTAGAATATAAGTAATTGCATGCAGAATTTAAATTGATGTCTTTGCACAGCAAGAACTTCAGGCAGCTTTTTTGGAAGTTCAGGATATTTAAAGGTGCCAACAGGAATTACACTGCCCATTTAATTAATAAAATGTGTAAGGAGCTTCAGTGAGTGAGGTGTGTCTTGCTACTAAATATATTCATGAAAAGGTCAGGCCGTACTGTAGCTGTTACGGGGTATAGCTACAATTCTATTTTGAAGGTTAGAAATGGAGCTCAAAAGCATCTTGTTTGATTTTAAATATAGAGATGGACAAAAGCCTTATCATTAATGGTATGTTACTAAAGAAATTTAGAGGTGTTTAAGCAGATTTGGCAACAGAAGACTAGGACTTAGAATCCCTTTTTATATTTTTTTTGCAAGAATGGGAAGCTGTCCAATACAAAGTGAGGGTAATTCTTCATTAAGTCTTGAAAAGCTTCAGAAACTGTAGCAGATTTTGTACATAAAGCTCTTTATAGCAGTTCTCATTTTCAAAATGTTGCAGGTGATTGTAAATACTCAGCTTAACTATTTTCAGTGAAAAGTGGGTTTTACCATCATCAATTTCCCCGATAGTTATTCCATAAGGATCTCATCTCACATGCATCATGCTGGTTTGCCTTGTCATTTGATCTAAGTAATTTCTTTAATGTTTTTTGGGGGGCACTGAAGTAATTCAAACCGTCTTCAGGTTCTGGTGCTCCATGGTGCCGGGATTTCAGTTCAGATTAGTGTGGGGTGTAGCTGGAAGCTGCTGCCCTCTCATGGCTAAATCAGGTCCAATTTGAGGCTGGTTTTGTTGTCCATAAGCAAACATCAATCGTATGCATGCTCCGTAGCAAAAGACTTTAAGAGGTGCTCATTTGCATTTTAGATAAGGGATGAATAAACCAATGTTTATGACCTAGATTTTGTCCTCTGAAAAAAGTGAACAAGAAGTGCTTTGTCATACTTAGGCATGCATCAATCCTTGGTGTAGAAAATGATGTATTTCAACCGATGCTGAAGGTTGCTAAATGATTGTAGAACTCCAGAATTTTAATGGAGCAAAAAATTAAAGAAATAAGCCTTTGAATTCATATACGAGTTGAAAAGCAATTAAATATTATTATCAAACAAGGACGTGTATTGCTCTTTGTTTCACTTGAGTGGCTGATGCAGAATGGCTTGTCCTTGGCAATTGTGAAATATAATTTCTTTAGACAATTACTGCAGTTTTCCCATGGACTGCTGTAAAAAGAATCTTTTTTTTTTTTTTAATGTCTGTTGTAGTTGCTCAAGATTTTCTTAGGGAAACAACAGGATATTTTTTCAATTTTAAAAAAAGCGAAATGGAAATATGGAAATATTGGAATATAATTTTCAAATGGAAATATGGAACACATATGGAAACAGTGTAGAAATTTATATCTTTAAAAACTTTCACCTGTCCAGCATATAGACAGGTTGCAAGATTTGATCAAAACTTGACAGTACTAGACTGGCAAACTTGTAAAAAGATGAAATATGGATTATACCAGCAAGAGCCAATCAGAGAGAAAGGATCCGCTTTTGGCCGCTGCAGTGCATTCGGTCAATATCATTGATTCTTGAAGTGTTGCCTTGATTTTCCTGAGAGATTTTTAAATGGCATTCAAGGTATTATAAAAGGTGAGAGCGGGATAAACCCAACCCATGGCGAACAACTTTCTATTGCCGTAATATTAATGCTAATAAACGGAAACTCTTGTTCCAGTGTCATCTCCTACCAGACGCTCCCGAGGAACATGCCGAGCCATCGAGCTCAGGTGCTGCCCCGCTACCCAGAGGGGTACAGGACACTGCCAAGGAACAGCAAGGCGCGTCCGGAGAGCCTCTGCAGCGTCACTCCCTCGGCGTATGACAGGGCCACGGGACCCGCGAGCGCCGAGGACAAGCGGCGCTCGATGCGCGACGACACGATGTGGCAGCTCTACGAGTGGCAGCAGCGCCAGTTCTACAACAAGCAGACCACTCTCACCAGGCACAGCACCCTGAGCAGCCCAAAAACCATGATCAATATCTCCGATCAGACCATGCACTCGATTCCCACGTCGCCCTCGCACGGGTCCCTCGCGGGTTTCCAGGGATACTCCCCGCAGCGGACGTACCGGTCGGAAGTGTCATCGCCGGTGCAGAGGGGAGATGTAACCATCGACCGCAGGCACAGGACGCATCACACCAAGGTAAAAATGCTCCATTTGATAGCTAAAACCCTCATTTACAGGGCTCTTCAGCAGAATGTATGATTATGGAAAACTCGTGTTGCGCTGTAGTGTATTTTATTATAACGGAGATTGTCACATCAGTGTTTTCGTGGAGAAAGGGTTGATTTTAAAAATCTAAGGGTAGTAAAAATGTATTTTTTTAAAACACTAGATGATGAAAGCGTGTCCTGATATTACTGTCCATGATAATATGTTTCTCTAAAAAAAATGAGGAGCCAACAGGCAAATTATTCAGAATACCTTACGCGCGAGCAGAAATCTAACTCCTCTCTAGCACCAAGGGGACTCAGAATCCCAGATTTCTCTACAAATGCTGCTTTCTGTTCGTCAGCAACAAGTTTGGCTGCCTTGGGCTCCAGCAGCAGATCGAGTGTATTGTTCCTTTTTATGCCTTTGAGCTATTAGGGAGATCACTGAAGATCAAAGTGCACACAGCCTTAGTGCTTGAGCACTGAGAGGGAGACAGGAAGAATTGTAGACTTGGGTGCCGTATGTGCCACTCTGCTGCATCCAGCATGCTTGTGTTACCATGGGTTTTAATAGATTGGAAATAATTCAATAAAAATTACTCCTTCAGTTGGATGTGAAACGCTCCTGAGCATTTTTCTAAAAACCTTACCCTTGGATGTCTCTTTTATTGATGCAGGGGAAAAAAAAAATTTGTAACTACAACTTAAAACAATTTAAACAACTCAGAATTGACTATCAGGTGTTGGATTTTAAAGTTTTCAGATCCCTGTCACCAAAGGAGTCATTTTGCTTTGACATTCTTTATGTCTTAACTGCTCTGGAAATTTAGTAATCAGTGCTTCTCACATAGCTGAGAAATATCACTGGGGTCAGTGCTGCAGAGCGTGTGTAACCTCTGTCAGCCATGTTTTGCTTCCTGATGATTTTGTTCCCTGTTGAACACTTTATGCTAGTCTTCCATTTAGTATTTAGTATCTTTTATACAAACATCCTATTTTCCTTGAGTTTTTCCTGCTGTTTCGTTTGTATTTAATTAGTTACACAACCAGTTTTTCCCATTAACTTAAAAACTCCCTTGTCTTTAAGAGTTGGGTAATTAGAAGACTGATTATTTGAAATCAGTAGGGTAAATTTTGCATCTAAACCCCATCTTAGGGTTTTCAGTGGCTTTTAGTGGTTGGATTTCTATTTTTAAGTTCTCAGAGTCCTCCTGAGACCCCTCTATGACAGTGATTTGAAAATGCCGTGCTGTGTCTCTCCAGAGCTCAGTCCCATCTATGCCTATTCCAAGTTAAGAGGTGGGATGAATTTTCCTCTCCAGGGCTGTATAGCCTATATTTGTCATATGTACAGTGCTGCACTTCTGCACAGATAGCCATCCAAACGGAAAGTTCTAGAATTTATCCAATATTCTGTAATTCTTCTATCATGAGAAGTTAAAACAGTGTTCCTCATAGTATGTCAGTTGTTGTACGTTGGAGTGTTTAACCCACAAGAAGATCAATTTTTGTCACCAGTATATTTTTCTCCATGTACTACAAGACTGTAATCTTATCATCACTGGCTGGACTTTTAAATTTGCAAAATTCCTGTTAGCATTTGTTACCTTTTAAGCTATTACCTTTTTTAAACTTGTTCACAAGTGATGAGTTAGAGAGAATATCTGGAGAAGGACATAAAACTCTTTATTATGGGAGATTCATGTAGCTTAGCTAAAATCAAATGGTTAGAGAACAAGGCTGAACTTGCAGGAGCTACCTCATATGTTGGAACTGGAAAGATGAATAAGGTCTTTTAGTATCTGGAAAACTAAACTGGAAAGATGGATAAGGTCTTTTAGTCATCCAGCAACTTTATAGGAAAGTGAACACTTACACACTTGGAACAAAAGGCTAGTTAAGAAAGTTAATAGGAAGAGTGAGGGATGCTTCTGTGAGTTGCAGTAGAATCTCTTCCAGCAGAGAGTCCAGGAGCCCAAGCCTTGTGTGCATTTGTCCAAGCATCCTCCTCAAGCTGTGGCCGCCTGCTCAGGACAGGCTCTACTGTCTGCCCAGGTTAGGTCACCCTGGCAGGCCCAGGATACTCAAGCTGAACCTATCCCAAGAGAAAAGGATCCAGGAAGAAGAGCTGGGTTTTGTTGTGGCTTCTGGTTTTGTTCTGCTGATCTTTTCTCACCTCAGAGGATGAAACAAGGGTGGTATCGCAAGACCTGGTAAACATAAAACAATTGTGTTCATGTCCACGTGCCCATTTGTGTGAATCTCCTTGCGTGTGACTCTTTCAGTCTGAGAAGTCAATGAAGACGTGGTTTGAAAATGCAGCAATGAGAACACTGGGAGCAGACGCCAAAACTTTCTAATTTTTACAGCACATGCTTTTGAATTGAGTGCTTGTATATTTTTAAATGGCATTGCATACTCCAAAATAGTCACCCTGCAGCTTAAAAATTATTTTTCTTATTTGTTTTCATGTCAACTAGCTTTTTGTCCTGTGTTGTGTCTTTCCTTACTATTCCAAGACTTTCCCTGTTATTCTTGAAATAGAAATTAACATCTGCAGCCCTAAGAATGCTGGGCTACACCCACAGAATTTACTTTATCTAGCAATCTGTCCCTAATATTTGAGAATACAGCAAGACAGAAAAAGACTATCTCCCCAAATTTCTATTGTTCAGCTGTCCTTAAATGAACTGTGTCACACAAGTTCCCTTTACAGCACTGGTAAAGGAAGTAAGTCCTCAATGTTTTTTCTCACAGATTGTGGGAGAAGTACTTATCTGAGACATCTTGCCATGACTGGACCTTTCTGTGCTAAAACTGTCTGTTGTTTTCCAGGCTTCCTTTAAATTTGCTATGAAACCTTTCATATTTATGAATATTTAATATTTTTCAATTTTCTTGGCCAATGTCTACATTTATTAAGTGATAAACATCCACTCTGGGGAATATTACTGGTGATATTGCTTGTGCTTTGGAAATAGAACTGTAGGGGCAGTCTCTCAGAGTATCCTCAGAAATAAACGTGATTTGTGGGCAGACCTTGCTCGTGGCTGGGGATGGTGCATCAGCTCCACCACCTCAGAGTGGTTCCCAGAAGTGATCTGACTCAGGCCCTGTGCTGAGTCACAAATGCTCCCCTGCTTCCTCCTCGCTTGCACAAAGTAGTAGTTTTCTTCTGAACTGTATTAGCAGGAAAATAATTGCTTCCCACACCCCTGGCACTGGCTGAAGTACAAAAATGTATATTTCTGTGTGTACAGGAAGGCAGAGGAGGGATGGTCCTCTCCTTCCCCTTTTATTCCTGCTCACCTCCAGGAGGTGATTTCTATGAGATGTGCCTGCTCACACTCCTGGTTCAGGCAACCCCGTGGTGTAGGCAAAACACATCCCTGGAAAACCAGTCCAAGAGTAGACTCAGGATATGCTTTCTCTGAAGATCTGGACAACTAATATGATGGGAACAGGAAACTGCCCAGTCCAGCAAAGCAAGTTTGATCCAGAATTGGAGACACGGGAAAATGTGAGATAGAACTGTGCTTGGCAAGGCCTGATTGTTAGTTCTGACACCAACATCTTAAGAATATTTTAAGCTTTGCCTGCAGAACTTGGTCATGACATCACTGCCAAAGCAGGTAGCAGGCAGAAGTCTGAGCCCATTTTCTGGGCTCAGATGAAGGGATGGTCAAAGATGAATATGAAAAGTGCAGTGTTTGGGGTTCCAAACACACTGCCTGAGGAGTGTCACCGTGATTTAACTTTGAAATGTGAGGTGGAAAAGGGCAGGAAGAAGGAGAAGAGAAAGGGCATGAAAGGTAAGGGGAAAAGGGTGGGAAACATGAGGGGGGAAAAGGATGAGAAACAGATGTGGAAAGCTAAAACTATTGTTTATGCAGTCTGTCAGTAGGACAACAGTAATGAGGGAGAACTGTTAATTAAATGAAATGTGAAATTTGGAGTATTTCTAAAATTTAGAGATAGACTACTTGAGTAACCAAGGTATTAGATCAACAGGGAGCATGACTGGCATAAATCATAGCAAATTTTCATGGGGGGAAGTTGGCTTAACTTCTTGTTTTGGCATTTAAAGTTTTTGAGTCTTTAGGAATTACTGTGGATCACACTGCGCTATTTTTTTTGTACAGCATGTCTTTGTGCCTGACAGAAGGTCGATGCCAGCAGGTCTGAGTTTACAGCCTGTTACTCCTCAGAGCCTCCAAGGCAAAACAGTGAGTTGGATTTTTATTTGGTACATCAGGGGTTTTTTAAGAATAATCCTTTTAAGTATTAAGAGGCAACATTGAAATTTTATTCTAGTTAAAGCTTGCTTTAAATGTAGCCTTTATTTAAATTATGAGGGAAAGAAGTACTCTGTGATTCCACAGAATTCTGAGAATATTGTGTAGCTGCTGAGTCAAGGTTTTCTTTGGGAAATTCAGTTTTATTATTTTTTAATCATCGTTGATACACTGCTGAAATTCCTGGGGGAGGGTAGACTGCATCACAGAACACTTACTTCTCCATTAATTATTTCAAAAATCCTAGAAGTAAAGTTTGGCTTTTTTGGAAATGTAAAAGGCACTAAAAGGTCGTTTTGTAAAATGGTGTTCTTTCTGACACTGTACTGTGGTAGAGCAGAAATTTTCACTGAAGATATTTCATCAAAGTGATGTTGGTGAATTCTGTCCACTTTCCTAATTGAAACATAATTCTCAGCAAAAAAATTGCCCTAAATTTATGTCACTTCTTTACCAGTTTTGGTCTCCTTTTTTGTCATCTTCCTATCCAGCCAAAAATAATGGTTGAGGTATGTTTTAAGAATACAAATTTTTTATTTTTTTTTTGGATCATACTGTGGGCAGCCAGTCCTTCCACTGCCTTGAGCCCTGTTTCCTGCACTTCCCAGCACAGATTTCTGGCACCTTCAGTGACTTGTGGGTTGGCCTTTGGCAGCTGGAGCCTTGCAGACATTTCTTGGGGCTCGTGGCCCACTCAGCTCTCCTGGGCTCTGCTCGTGCAGCTGGGCTGGTCTCCAGAGGGACAAGCAGGTCCAAGAAACCAACCAGAAATCCTGCCCACAGCAGAACGTAGCAGGGGCCAGAGGAGGAGACCTGTAGGTGGCTCTAAGAAAAGTTTGTGTTATGGTTGTAGCAAGAGTCCCAAGACTTGCATCAAGTGCACAGCTCTTGCAGCAGCATTGTGAGTGTCTAGAGAGGAGTGGAGTTCTGTTCTAGGGGCTCCTCTATGGAAAAAAAGTTGGCGTTGGAGTGCCATTTATTAGTTTATTACTAATGCACTAAAATTGGGCTTTTTCAGAATGTACCAAAAGGAGTTCTGATCTTGAAAAAGTGGATCACTTCTCCTTTTGCTTGAAGATGCTACTTTTTGTTCTCCTATTCCTAAAAATAAGACTTCTTGTTCTTTGAATTGATGTTCCTTTCCAGACCGAAAGCCCTGCTGCCTATTTTAGGAGAGAATTCAGAAATGCCTCATATAGCAGTCTAGATTCTTACACTTACTCTCTGAAATTAAATATTTTAAATCCAGGTATTGAAGGAGTACTGTAAGAAGGAAAACTGCTATTAGAAAATTTGGGCTTGGTGTTGGTTTTCCCTCAAAATAAATGGTTTTGCCAGCTGAAGCTGTGTGGAAATCCCTTGCTCCCTCTTGTGGGCTCCTCTGTTCTGAACTCACAGAAATGCCTGTGCCATGCTGCTTCTCAGGGATTTTTCCTCTTTATTCTGAGAAACGGGTATTCACTTCCAGTGTTTTTAATGTGTGGTTCTCTGGAGCTCTTTTCTTTACTTCTTTGCTTTGGGGAAGTTCTGTGGCTGTGGGAGAGAGCAAGCAGGGATTTAGGAGGTTTTTGTGTTTGGGCTTTGTTTAACTCACAGGGCCTGTGGGAAAATCAAAACACTGGATGAATATTTAGCCTCTTGTAAGGCTGACTTCTGGAGAAGAGTAAGAAACAGAAGCAAACAGGAACGTAACAAAAATACTTGTGGTGTTCAGTGGTTTGTTTTCTTTGAGTTATTGCTAATAATGGTTCAGGTACAGTCTATCAAACTGACCTAAGCTGATCCGTGTGGAATTACCTGACAAATACCCATTTGAGTTAGACTTTATTTCAATAATACATATAATCTTGGGTCTTAAATGCTATTCTTCATCCCTTCCTGAGGCTGTATTGTACAGCTTAGTCATAAAAGTAAAGCAATAAAATAACTGGAGGCCTCAGACCTGTGAAAGGTGGGATGGAAAATTATTTTTGTCATGCTTGCGCAGATTTATTTTGTGAAAGGTGGTTATTTCTGAGGTAGGTCAGTTAAAATGGGTTTGTCATCATTTTTTCACTCAATTTTGACACATACATTTGAAGAACTGTTTTAAAAACTACATTTTCTTGGAGGCATGTTTTGATTCTTTCGCCAAGCTCAAACGGCTGCCCACGTTCAGGTAACGACCTCCTAAGGGCTGGAATTGTCTCCCCCCGACTGAAGTCAATGTCATCCATTTGGTATGCGTTTCAGGAAGAGTTTGAGGACTGCACAGACTAAGTCCTGCAAAATCCTCAGTTATTTTTCTCCTTAATAAAGACTGCTTGACTTTTATGGCATTTGCTGGTTTGAGCAGTCAAAAGCTGGCCTTTCGTTTTCACTTGGGAGCGTTCAGCTGGGGGAAAGGGTGTCTCTTGTGTCATTTCACTGCCAGAGTTTTTGTAAGGCACCCGGAGGGTGCTGCGCCTTTACTTTTAGAAGTAAACCTTTTATTAGGTGTGCCTTATTTTCCTGTCGTGTTGTTGGGGTACCAATTAACCTTTTCTCTACTCTTTGGCTTCTCACACTGCACTCCCTCAGCCGGAGGAGCTGACGCTGCTGCTCATAAAGCTGAGACGGCAGCAGGCGGAGCTGAGTAGTATCCGGGAGCACACACTAGCACAGCTCATGCAGCTAAAGCTTGAGGCCAGCAGCCCAAAGGTCAGCTATCCAGCAATGTGTGTCATGCTCCATCCTCACTAACCCGCGGTCATTCCTTAATCCGAGTTCGCTTTGTGCAAAATTTCCCGACTCCTGTGCGAGTAGAATAGAGTAACATTAATCCTTTGTGTGTGTGTGTGTGTGTGGTGTTCTCCTATCAACCCTTTGAGGTTTTACTGTTTCAAATAAGCCAAGTCAAAATCACGTAAGGAATATTTTTAAGTATGTCATAGCTCACATTTAAAATGAAGCAGTCTTAATCGATCGGAATTGCGGGCAAAATCAGTCGTGATAGACTGAGATTAATCCGTTGTTTATACAGCCTCCTATCAGATACCATCTAATTTGTGATATGTCTGTGAAAAGCAGGACATGTTTAAAACATGGGTTTGTCAAAGGGTTCATAGTTGCCTGTGTAGTGGACATTTACATAAGCTTACTGTATTTTGTATGTAAACCAAAATGGAATGTAGTAGTGGACGCTCTGATTCGTAGCAGACTTCCATCATTTCTGTCTCGGGCTCAAAACTTGTTAACAGTTCACCAAAAAAAGGCAGTTAAAACCAGCATTATGTTTCTCCATAAACAGGACTGTTCACTGTCTAGTTTACATCCTTTAAAGCTCTTTTCATGCATTCTGCACCTTCTGTCCCTTTCCTTTTCCCCTCTGACTGCTGCCTGCTAGAATGAGATTCTTTCACATCACCTTCAAAGGAATGCCATATATTTGGATCACCAGGTGGGATTTGCAATTTACTTGTGCGTTTATATTTCTTAATGCTTTTTGCCTGCTCCTGTCAAAGCTGGAAATATTTGGGGAGAATGATTTTCAGTGCTTTTTATGAAGTTGGATGATGCCAGCTGCATAGAATATCTTAAATAATCACAAATTTGAAATGTTATGGGAAAAAAAATCCCACAATTTAAAATTTGTCAGAAAACACTAGCCAATCACCAATTCATTTTTCTGTTCCTAATTTCCTTTTCATAATAACACTAACTGTAGCATTTTACCTTCTTTAACCAGTCCTAATATGTTTCCAAGCTCATATGACACACATGCAATTTATGAAAAATGGGTGCTACTGAGAATTTTGGGTTTTCAGATTAAGAAGAGTTAGATATTTCTATAGGACATTAAATGAAGAGGAGGTCAAACATGAAGAAATATTTTAAACACATCATAACATGGTTCCTTTTCTCATTTTTCTCAGTTCATGCTGAAGGATTTATAGAAGAATATGATTTTGATTCTTTCCAATTTCTGGTATCTTATGGAGTGAGGGTACAGTTCTGTCTTCACTAACATAATTGATTGCCAAGTGAAGAATTGCAATATCACATACCTGTCTTTATGGCCTTTTTGCATGACCAAATGGGATTTCTGTAAAAATTGTGCTTGAGAAGTTTTGAAGTGGTTTTTTTTTGTGGGGTTTTTTGTGGGTTTTTTTTTTTTTTTGCTAGCAGTTATAAAAGACAGTCATAAGTGCTTAGAACTAAAATAAGCAATTGGATGACCATTGGTTAAAAATATAAAAATCACTTTTGTAAGAATCTGTCTTTTATTGAAACTTTTGATCCTTGCACTTAAAACCAGCTGTTAGAACTTTTATATTCTACATGTTCCTCTGCTGGGGTTTCAGTGAGTTATTAAAACCCCCAGCTGTGCACAGAGACACACAGTACACACTCTCACGTGGGCTTGGTTCACCTGGTGACTTTATTTTCCTATTACCTCTCCAAAACAGGCTGGGAATTGTGACCAGTTCAGTTTGATGGTAATGCATTTCTAAATGTCTCTGTTGTTTTATCTAAGGGGCTGCAGGAGGTCCAAAACAGCAGGGACATACCGCTTGCTAAATTAAACCAAAGTATTTCATCCAACTCAAATATTTCCAGTCTATAATGTTTTGGAATAAGGGAGTGATTCTGTCTTCAACAGTGTAATTCATTGTCAAGAAAGGATAACTGTCCATGTTACTGTGAAGTGTAAAAGTGTTATTATTGCTTGGTTAGCTAAGCCTGTGAGTATGATGGACAGGATTAAATGGGGGGAATTGTCTATGTACAAGATGCAAAATAGTAAAAATTATTTTCCTTTCATTTGCACCAGATAAAATTTAGAAATGTGATGTGGTAAGCATTAATTTAGGAAAGTGTGTAAGTCTTATAGTTGTGCCATACTAGAGATGCAAGGAATCAGTACGACTTAGAAATCAAGTCTAAAATATATTACCTGAATCACAAAATCATGGAAGAGCAGGTTGGAATACTTGTTTCTCCTGTTTTATAATACTGTCATCTACCTGTGGGAAATAAATCCCCCTGGGAGTCTTTTTGCTTTGAGTACCACTGCTTCTAGGGGTGGTATCACATTTATAGCTTTTCGTTACTTGGCCAAATATCAATTTCCCTTTAAGGTGGAAAGCATAAAAAAATCAAAATTTCTTTCAGTGTAATTGAGACCCTTTCCTCCTTGTTACCAGCATCTGTAACCAACGTGCATAATCGCTTACCCTCTCTGGATTTTAAATGTCCTGTGTACTTAAATTAGGTATTTCCACTCGTATTTAATCTCTGCAAATAGTGTCAGAACCTACTTTGCTTATAGCACATGGTGGGACTCCAGTCCCTGGACCTTCAGCTCTCACCTTCTTGGTCACACAGAGTTCAGTACTGTACACAACAATAAATAGTAAGTTTGTTACGAGATTGCACAGGTGATTTTACAGGCAGACTAAAATTCATGTGTAGGGAAGGTAACTTATATTCTGTTGCAATAAGCTGGCTGCTGGTTCAGTGGTTTTCTTGTCAAGAATCGAGAATATTCCATCGCCTTTTTGAAACCATGCTTTGTTTTTGTACTGCTGTTTCCTTTGGCGATGCTTAGAAATTCTCCTGTTGCACTTTCTGATGGTTTTGTATTATGCTTCCAGACTTTTTGTTGTTGTTGTTGGAGTTCAGAGAGAGA
>WAAG01069493.1:0-15511 GCA_013390105.1 Tichodroma muraria | reverse complement strand
AATTGTAAAAACTATTATAATAACAAGCCAAGTATATTGTCTCGTCTAGGGAATAATTTTTTCCCTTAATTGTACATAATTTTAAACCTAGGTGCTTGATAGTAATGGAGCTACATCTGTCCCAAATTTTTAGGATGAGGGAGCGGGAGGGACTTCTGCAACAACTAGTTGGAAAGATCCCACCTTGTTCCTGGTGAATATCAGTAAAACTTCCACCTGACTTTTCAGGGAACCCTCAAGAAGCAGCTGACACTCTAAGGCTCAGTTTGCTGCCTGAAACATGCCTTTGTTGGTCCCTGGTGTGACTTCATCATACTCGGCTGTGACACGAAGGTTATGAATATAGAAGCAGAGTTAATGTGTGCTGTGAACTGTGTCCAACCCTTGAGCAGCTGGACACTTGGTCAGGAAGGTGTACTGCCACAGAAATAATCTCACAGAATTCCTTCCTGTTGTGTGAATTTGAAAATGTTATGCTGTACAAAACAAAATGGGTAACAGGAATGTTTATTCAGATTCCTCTCAAACTAGGACACTGAAGCAGGTTTCCAACAAAGTTTGCATTTTATACATTACATTTTCTGCTTTGCACCACTTTTGCCTTAAAAAGACGTGGAAATCTCATTAAAAGAGGTACAGAAATTATTCCACCAGGGTTCTTAGTGCCATGTTTGCCTTGCCTGATTGTGAGTAGGGTGTTTGAGGTATAATACAAAAGATTACAGCAGTGCTCTTCTTCCTCTAGTAAAGACTAAAATACAATTCCAAGATATGTGTGGATCCAGATGTACACTCTGTACTGCTATATATAAATTAGATCTAGGATCCATAGCCAAAAAAACCCAATTAAATGGCACTTGGCCAACATACTGTTGAATATGTGCAAACATGAAGTAAAATGAAGAAACTTGTGTAACTTTATGCTCAGCACTGCTACTTCACAGGTAATCGTGTTATTCACTTAACTAATTTTGAAGAAAGGAATGTTATTAGTTGCAAGTGAAGCTGACACTTAATTCCTGCTTCTGAGTCGTTAAACTACACTGTTCTCAGTCACAAGTATGTACTAAACATATGTAGTAATGTAATCATAATTGCCTAAAATTCTTGTAACAAAAAATGTTAAATTTCTTCAAAATTTTCATATGTCTAAGGTTGGTAACAAAACTTCATGCTGTAATAGATTACAATGATAGACTAGATTAAAAATATGCCCAAACTGGTTGAAATTATATGTAAAAAACATTATGACTGTATAAGGAGCAAACTTAAATGTTGTAGTTGGGTGTTCCCATCTGCAATCCTAATATTCTTTCAGTATTTTGTATGATGAAATTAGTTGGGTGTGTGAGTATTTAGAAATTCTTCAGAACTATTTTTTCTAAATTTAAACATTGAAAAAATAGTATTTTTAAAACCATTTAATCTTTGTCAAGATATGGCATTTAAATGACAATTTTTAAGTTATGGTCCTTTGAGCTTTGTATAGCCTTTTACTTTGTGTGCATGCATCTCTTCCCTCAAACCTTAAATTTATTATTTTCATAATTGATGAGATCTCCATTTTCAAAAAATAATGTCACTATCTCCAAGATATAAACATTAAGATTTATATATTTTATGTTGCAATGAAATAAATTTTGATTTAAATCCCACATTATAGGGAAGGAGAGGGATCTCTTTGTAAAATAATTTTGTGAATACATTATTTTAGACATTGTTATCTTCATGGTTGTGTCATGGTGTGATGTGACACATTGAACCCAATGATATTTGTGGTATTTTGAGAAATGAGGACAGCATAGAAAAGAACAGCTTGTACCTTACAGAGCTTGTGTTAGTGTTTTGTACTCAGTACATGGGCAAATGTCAAAGACCAAAAAATTAAAAAATTGTGTTTGTTTCAATGTATAGTGCATGTGAAGTGGTGTGTGCAATTGTTCTGAGTTATATTGTACTTTGCATGAATTTTCAAGGGATAGTTCCAATAGGTCTGTACCATCTCTTCTTGGCTCTGTCATATGAGATACAAACTGCTTTCCTTACAAGATGTTTACATAGTAATTAAAAACAAGCAGCATCTTCAGGAAACCTTCCAGAAAAAATGGAGTAAAAGTAGAACTGAATAGAGTATGATGACTAGATGTCACTAGGTGTAGAAAATTTAACTGATATAACAAATGCTCTGATTTTCAAGTACTTGCATGCAGGAGGCATGGTCCCCCATTCAGGCTGGTAAGAAGTCTATTGAAATTTACAGAATTCATTGATATTTCTTATTCAAGTATAGTTTAAATCTCTCTCTATATATATAATTTATATATAGTTTAAGGGACAAATATAGCCAGATTCATATACTTAAATATGAGAAAAAGCTATGAGTCCTTCAATGATGTGAAGTCCAAACCTATTTTACGAAAGCGTGTATGTGGCTCCAGTTTTGGAAAAAGGCAATCAACTTGGTGCACGTTTGTGTGTATATTTGCTTTAACATTGAGCAATGGCTATTTCAATACAGTAAAAATATCTGTTTGAGCATGAAACCAAAATATAATCAGTTTTACACCTAATGAAAACCTTTTAAACCAAAATTAAATGCTACAGAATGGATTTAAAATTATGTGCACTTTATCAATTTTACTGTGCGGTACTCAAGAACCCTTTGTGTATGACATTTGTAAAAATGTTGGTGCACCTTGGCCAGATACATTTACTGGGTGAAGGCTGAGGTCTCATTTTATATAATTATTTTCCTAATGGCAGCATTCTTTTATTGGAAAGCTTTGTACAATTTCCATTGCATGATCATTGCATTCTTCTATAAACATCTAACCACATATAAAATTTGCCAAGAAAAATAAAACCTCTCCTTTAGCAATATATCACCTGAGCTACATAGATGTTTCTAGCAACACCTGTCAAGAACTTATCAACTTGTTGAAGTTTAATATTAAGATTTTGAAAGAAAATACAAAATGACTGCTAATGCCTTGTAGTTGTGATATTTACAGTAGAGGTGATGGTGTAAAAGTTCCTTTACATTGATTTCCACTATTTACTACAAGAAAATGGGTAGTTTTAATATAGCAAAATGAAAAGTTGTACATTTAGGAATGAAGAACATGAGGCAAAGTTAAAAAATTTATTATTGTACTGGAAAATGTTGAGTCTGAAATTGCCAGTGAACTAAATATGACCCTCAACTCTGTGTAACTGAAATGACCTGCATAGCCCCCGGCATCCTGAATTCAGAGGATATTGGCACTGGAGTTGAGCCACAGGAAGCACCACTGCAAAGGAGGGGCTTTCACAAAGACATTTCTTAGAACTTCTTAAAAAAACCAAAATACCCCAGCTGAACTCTGTTATCAGTACTGCACACTTTCCTCCTAACTAGACATAGTAGAGAAAATATAAGGAAAGGCTCGTTAATCAAGATAATGACAGGGAGAGGTCACTCACCAGTTGCTGTCATGGGCAAAATAGATTCAGCTTGGGGAAATCAGTTTAGTTAATTACCAATCAAATCAGAATAGGATAATGAGAAATAACACCAAATTTCAAAAATACCCTCTCCCCACCCTTCCCTTCTTCCTGGGCTCAACTCCTATTTTCTTTACCTCTGCACCCTGACCAGCACAGGGGCACAGGGAATGGAGGCTGCAGTCAGTTCATCACATTCTGTCTCTGCCGTTGCTTCTTCCTCAGGGGGAAGACTCCTCACACTTTTCCCTTATTCCGTGTGGTGTCCCTCCCACCAGTGACAGTCCTTCATGAACCTCTCCAATATGAACTTCTCCAACATGAGTCCTTCCCACAGGCTGCGGTTCTCCACAAACTGCAGACCCAGTGTGAGTCACTNCCAGTGTGAGTCACTCCCATGGGGTGCAGTCCCCCAGGAACAGGCTACTCCAGCATGGGTGCTCCCATGGGGTCACAAGTCCTGCCAGCAAACCTGCTCCAGTGTGGGCTCCTCTCTCCATGGGTCCACAGGTCCTGCCAGGAGCCTGCTCCAGCACAGGCTTCCCATGGGGTCACAGCTTCCTTCAGGCATCCGCCTGCTGCAGCGTGGGGTCCTCCCTGGGCTGTAGGTGGATCTCTGCTCCACTATGGATTTCCATGGGCTGCAGAGGCACAGCTGCCTCTCCATGGTCTGCACCACAGGCTGCAGGGGAATCTCTGGTCCAGCACCTGGAGCACCCCCTGCCCCTCCTTCACTGACCTTGGTGTCTTCAGGGCTGTTTCTCTCACACAACCTCACTTCTTTCTCCCACTGTGGTTTCCATACCCCATGCCCCCTTAGCTGTGTTGTGCCAGAGGCAATACCACTGTCACTGGTGAGCTCGGCCTTGGCCAACAGTGGGCCTGCCATGGAGCTGGCTGGCACTGGCTCTGGCACAGAGCTTCTGGCACCTTCTCCCTGCAGCCACCCCTGTAGACCCCTGCTACCGAAGCCAAGTAATGTAAACTCAGTGCAGAGGGCTCTTGTTAAGAAGTGCCCTTGTAACTTCACATTTCTCTGCATAGACACAGAGAAATACCTGATGCTCTGCATCTCTGAAACTAGTGGATGGGTTCACAAGGTCACATACAGTGAAAATAGGCTATAACAGTTGAATCTTAATTAAGAGGAAGCCTTAACATTAAGCCGTGGGTACAAATAACCTTAGAATGCTTAATGAGCAAGTGAAATATATTCATCTTGCTTCAAATCACATCTAGCTATTTCTTGTAAGATTTTGTGTATTTAAATCTCAAAATATGGACTAGGTGATAGCACTGCTGTGAGGAAAAGAATGCATGTTATGTAACAGAATATGTAGACCTGATGATCACAGTGGCTACTTCTGGCCTTAGTCAGTTTGCAGTCATATTCCTGTAATTAGCAGTATGAGAGCTATGCAGATACAAGGGAAAAAAACACAACAAAACTCAGCTATTATTCAGTCAATTAGTGATCATCTAAAGGTGGATAAAGAATGACTCCACAAGTGGGCTACAGCCTAGAAAGGTCTTATGATGATTAAGAAATCTGATTGAAAACTGGCGTGTGGATTGCCAATGGTAGAGGAAGAAGGCAAATGATGCTGTATGTTCTTCTCATCTTGCTTAATTACTTTTTGCCATAATTACTCTAAGTGTAATCACTCTCCATTACTCATGCATAACAATTTATTGTTTCCATGGGAACTATGAGCTGAAGGTTGCCAGCCCATTACAAACACCTGCATTTCCCTCCATAAACTGATGTCAAAGTTTTTTTACCAACCTATTGTAAAAATACTGGAAATCTTTACAAGCTAAAGCCTCTGACAGTAAATTCCTCAATTCCCCCTTGCTTATATTAAACATTCTAAAAACTAATACTTTATTGAACAAACATTATCTGCCATGGTGTTTCTGTTAGAGCAGTCAACATTTTGGGCAGATTTGTACAGGTTGTGTGATAGATAAACCTGTCTAATTATGGGTGTCCTATGTGACTTTTAGGAATAATAGTTACAAAATTGCTCCTCTCATGAATTCTGTTCACTTGCAGTAGTTGTACAAGACTCTGGTCATGGCATCCTGTCCCTTTGGAGGGGTGGCCCCCTAACCTGCTGTCAGCAGTCAACTTTGTTGAGGATGCTACATGGTCAGACCTGCACCTCATCCCATTTATAGCTGCTTCCCAGCTTGCCTACGTGCCCTGCAAGGCTTCCAACAGAGCTGTAGGTGGGAAGGCTGATCTGAATGTGGGCCTTGCTGTTTTCAAGTCTTCTGTTTTCTCCTTACTAAAATATTCACAGAGAAGGGTTTATTCTGTGTTGTATTTTGGTGGTTTTTTGACTCCTACCCTCAGTGCTACAAATGAGGAGCAGAGAGACTTGTTTGTCCTTCATAAATAAGCCTAACTGGATCATGAACAGAAAGAAAACCTCTTCTGTACTTTCAGCCCTGAAATCTGTGGTAGTGCAATGTTACAGTGGCCACAGGAAACACCTTTGCTTCCTTCTCCTTATCTTGTGTCATTTGCTGCCTTAAGTGAAATTCATCTTGTTCTAGTTACACAAATAAGCTACTCCCACAGCTCTACATCTGTGAAGACAAAATTAATTGCTATGGATTAAAGGATATCCTGATAGTATGGCCTGATGCAATAATTGAAAACTATTGGTATCTAGTTATTAATATTGGAGGAGGAGAAGGAAGGGTAGGAGGAGAGGGAGTAAATGTTGAAGACAGTTGTGTGTGAATGGAATTATTTATGATCTCAACTTTCAACGTCTACTTAGGCAATGCTTAGTAGTTTGTAGATAGTTTGTTGCTATAAGGAACACAGAATCCTCTGGACTTGAGTAATTTAATTTTTTTCATATATTTATCTTTGCATGCCTGTAATAAACCTTGCAGTATCATATTTCTATTATGTTGTTCCTTGTTGCTCTACAGCATTATCCTGAGATGTGTTTTCAGATTTCCTCGCATTCATATGGATGAAGATTTAAATATTCTTTTTAACTCCTATGATGATAAAAGGGTTTATTTTACCTCCAGTTCTGCAGACACCTGGCCAAAAGACACAATTTATGTATAAATCACTACTAAATACCCAGAGAAATAACCTAGTGGCAATTGAAATTGTTCTCGGAGCAAAATGAGACACAGCAAGAATGTTCAAATATGGACTTAATTTTCACTGCAGTATTACAGCTGATAATAATGTCTGAAACATGATTGCAAAGAATACTTATGATCCCATACTGGAAAACTTATTTGTAGAAAAGTAATGCAGAACTGCACCATGAATAAGGCTTAAAATATTGTTCATAAAAAGGGCTTATGATCATTTTGCTATGGATGAAATAATAGGTGGATATTTAGAATCTTTTTAATCACAGACATCTCATTAGAATATGGGGGTTCTGGTGTTCTGCTATTTTTGCCACATCCAGAAGCTTTCTAGAATGTCAATTGAACTAGAACTTTAAATTATTTTTTTCAGTAGATTTAGTTAATTTATAAGGGTGAGAGTTTCCTCTTTATATAAGATAGCACTATTGTCAATGGTTGAGTTCAAATGGAAATAGTCTTTCCTACTTTTACTCTGTATCTTGTAGTACTACCCACTTCTAAATACACTATTTAGAGACTTTTCCTACTTTTCATTGGTGAATACTCATTTTCTTGTAATTTGAAATCTCTCCCTCAGTGCAAAAGAACTTGGTAATAAAATGGCTGCTTCATTGCTGATAAAAAAAGAAATTATTATAGGAGGAACTACATTGCGCACTTTAATTTGTTTATGAAATTTGGCTTAGACCTTGTAATTGGAATATTTTTCTTATGTATGAATGTTATTTGGTATATTTCATTCTGTCTAACTAAAATGATGAAAACAGATCATATTATCTGCTTGGTGACTCAAATTTCTAAAACAGTGTGTGTACTAATCAAATTAAAGCCCATGGCACTGAATGCCTGTTCATGTCCTGCATTTCTTATCTGTAAAAACCCATCACTGTTACTTAAAAATGAACTGCTTTTAAATCACTTTTATCCTTCCGACAATTAGTGCTTGAGAGAGAAAGAAGAGGGAGAATATTTGTAAGACTGTATTTCTAAAGCCAATTGCACATTATTTTAAGAGGCAAAAGGGTAAGTTAGGGAAGTGCAAATAAGGGTGAAACTGATATATTACTGCTCCATATTTATGTAGATGACTAAGTCGAGTACATCCCTCATGCATCCATTAGGGGAAACAATGGAAATTGTTCCTATTGCCCAAAGCCTGTTCTGTTATCATTCTCCTTTTATTGTAACTCTCCATGTACTCCACCTGAGCAAAATCAAAGTGACTGCTGAATTAATCAGCTGGACTTTACTAAGCAAAGCAAAAAGATAAAACCATGAATATGCAACAGTAAAAGATCTTGAAAAAAGTAATTGGAATACTGGGGATGCCAGCTGCCACTGGGCATTTAGTTCTCCAGCATGCAGTTTTTGGGGATGGATCACCAACAGGTCAGTAAGTCTTCCCACCAGCCATAGTTCAGTTATGATCTGTAATTTATTTTGCTTTTATCATTTAATCTGATTTAACTTCCCAGGAAGTTAGGGAGTCATTCTAATTATTTTGGTGGAAATCAGATCTGACTTTCTCCTGCTACAAAAGAGTTCAAATTGCTGTTTCTGCAGACTTTCTCCATGCTACAGAACAGTGTTCTTGTGAAGACAGAAAATGAAGTATTCTCTAAGGAAGAAGAAAATCTCCTGATAAGCCTTTAACGTCATGAAATCTGACCTTTATGTCAGGAAAGCTGCAATGTCTATCAGGGTGAGACTTGACCCCATTTGCTATTTCTTAAACAATACAAAATCGAGGGCTTAAGTTCATCCCTGAAAACTCTGTGGAAGCCCTATTGCTGCAAAAAGAAAAATGAAAAGAAAAGTCTCATTTTTTATATGCCACTGGTTTGTGGAACAATTCAGAAATATCTAGATGATCTATCATAAACATTCTATATCATTGTTTAATATACACTGCATGTAGAATAGTGAATTCTAAAAAAAAAAAAAAAAATTTCCTTAAAAAAAACACCCTTGGATGTTGCTATAATTCAGTTAAGGAATTGTAAAACCGCCCCTTAGAGTTGCAGACAACATGTTAATCAGACTTTTTGGTCTAGTTGCAGAAAGTAGAAGACATATGTTCTTGTCTTCCTGTTTTCTCTATTTTATCTTAGTATTGCTTCAGATTTACTTTGCTTTCTACAGGTTGCTTTCTGCTTACTTTGCTTTCCCTGGGTGAATCATGATTTTTTTTTAAAAAAACAAAATCACAGTTCTACAGAACTAGTCATTAACAGGCCTGATATAATTATTTTGTATTAGAAGTATACTTTTACATGTAGCATTATTAGCAATAGCCACAATTTCTTGCACAAGCCCCCAAATTCTGATGAAGAGGTTGTGAGCTCTAGCACTGTGCAAGCAAGAGAAACTATCAGCTTACCCAAATGTAAGTGACCAGCCTAAGGCAAATAAAATTTCCACAGAGACATCAGACAGATGTTTCCAGAGCATCTCATTGTGCGAGTGTTATCATCTCATTAGGAGCTCTGAGATATTCTGTTCCATTAAAGCAGGAGCAGGTGGGCTGGAGTAGGTGTCTAAAACATTATGTAGCTCTGTGGGTCTGTTTACTGTGCTTGGTCATGCCTAACCCTCACTGCTTCTAATGAAGTTTTTCATGAAGTTAATTGTATTACAAGGTTTTGCCTCTAAGAGCTCTGCAACTGCAGTTGCAAGTCTGCTTTAGTTAAATCACTGAAAGCAGGTGCCTGCTGCATTCTGCAAGCTTATTTTGGTATAGATTTCTTCAGAGGTTTTTCCTTGTTATTGTTTTGTTTTGTATTTTAACTCCTTATTGTTTGTCAAAATCTGCTTTTATTGATGTTGAAGAGAGTATTCTTTCTAATGGTAGGTGTTCCATCCCTGGAAACATTCCAGGTTGGGCTGGGCAGGTCTTTATTGCAACCTGATCAAGTTGAAGATGTTCATTGCAGGGATGTCCAACCTAGGTGACCTCTAAAGCTCCCTTCCGTCCCAAACCATTCTGTATTGCTTGCAGTAGGATTAATAACAGCAAGAAAATGGTGGTGTAAGTAACGTAATGGACCGGCGCCACTGGACCAGGTGCCCTTGGATATGACATTCCCTGACATCATCCGACACTTGTAACTGAGACATGGGGCTGCTGTCCTCTACGAGACTC
Source organism: Tichodroma muraria (assembly GCA_013390105.1). Taxonomy (NCBI): domain Eukaryota; kingdom Metazoa; phylum Chordata; class Aves; order Passeriformes; family Sittidae; genus Tichodroma; species Tichodroma muraria. The sequence goes on along the minus strand of WAAG01069493.1, from coordinate 5,754 downwards.
CTGAGGAGTGTCTCGCCTTCTTCCCAGGCTCCCAGAGGCAGAGCTCTGACAATACCAAGTGTCCTTGAGGTCCTGCACGATCTCATGTGCCTGGTGCTGGAATGGTGTCTTCTGATGAAGCAGCTTTGGGGGACTTTTGAGAGTGACTGATCACAATTACCTGATGCACGCCAGTTCTTCATCAGTCCCATTATTTTTGACATATCTTGAAAATTTTTGCCTTGATTTTTTTCTTCTGTACAAGTTTAGCTCATAGCACATCCTAAACAGTGTGCCTAATACATTTTGTCAATTTTATTGGAGTGATGGTCCTGAAATCCAAAAATAGGTTTCCACAGTCCTTAATGCTGTCCTTCCACGGGGAAATGTTCTCCCATACACTTCTTAAATCAGGGCCATCAAACTCAAGAATGCTGGGTAAGAAATAATGGAAAGGATTAGCAGTACAACTGTTATTTCATACATCAATCAGCAAGTCATGAATTTGTTGTCATTTCCAACAAATGTAAAGTTATTTATTAGCTTGCTAAGCTAGCTGCTAACGTTGATGAGCTTAGCAACTAAGTTGCAGGGACAGATGACTGAAAATGTGTTTTGGGGTGAAATATTTTGGGGACTTGTAAAGAGAAAACACAAAATAAGATCAGGATTGATTAGGTTACGGTAGAGAGAAGAATGCTTGAAGAATACCGTACCTCTGTGGTGAAAATATCAGCTCAGTGTGGAAAAATATCCATGGCTTTCTAACAATTCTGTGGCCCAAAAATTTATTTTCTGATGACTTCTGTGAAACCCTCAACAGTTAACTTAAATAGACCCATTCCTTCTTGAATCTAATTGGCTTGTATCTTTCACTTTCCCAAGTATTGTGTGTTTAATCTTAATTCACCCTTCCTTTCCTCTGCCAAATGCAGACATCCAAAGGCTCCGATGACCCAAATTGTAGCAGCTTTAAAATCAGAGAAGACAATTAAAATGATAGCCTGTTAATCATGGAAAACAAATACTAGAGCAGTCCCAAACAATACTGGGGTCAGATGTATATCAAAATGTCTTTTCTTTTCACTTTTTCCTTTAAATAAGACCTCTGCTGAAGCAGTTCCCTGGGTCACCTGCAAAGGCACCTTATCCTTCCTGTGGAGGAAAGTGCTGCTCTTCCAAGGTGCTTGGGTTAATAGAAACACCACAGCAGTGTGGGAAACCCCAGGGAAACCTGCTTGGTGTCACCTGCCAGGCACAGACCCCTCCTGTGCAGCAGCTCTGGCCATCGTCCACGGCCAGGCAGGGCTGTAGGGACGGGGCCAAGCTGAGTCTGGCTGGTCCTGGCTCAGGGTCCGTGGCCAGGCAGGATCAGGCTGTGGGGAGGTGGAGAGTGGCCCTGGGGCAGCATCACTGGGGTAAGGGCTGACAGCCCTGGGGGGTGGGATGGGGTCCTGGGCCATGGGCAGGTGAGGGCAGCCCCCAGGCTTGAGCAGGGAGAGGCAGGGCTGTGGATGCTCTTGGGACCCTGAGATAAATAATCAGCTTTTTCATTTACAAACTCATCAACACTTTAACCAGAAGATGGAGCCTGAAATTAACTTGTGCTAATGATACAGAGCTGACTGGAAAATTTGGAGGAATGCCATATAAACCCCGTGCAGTGGAGACAGAGCAGGTAAGTCTGGTGTATTCAGACAGTTATTATTATGCATTTATTCCATGTAAAATTTCCAAATTTTCATTGTTTACTAGGAGCTGAGAAATGTTTTTTAGGGATTTGAATACATAAGACAAAAATATTTCACAGCTGTAGCATGTAATAGACAAATAAAATATGCTATATCATACAAGGTAGTATTTTCCACATAGCACATAAATATAAGGATACTGTAAATGCCTGTTTTTGCACAGTGTACCAGACTAATAATTATCCACTAGATGAGCCTAAGGGCATGGTTCTGAAGAAAATATTTGCCTAATCATCTTTGTAAGGTTTTTGTTTGTTTCTTAGCAGGAGCGTAGGAAGCAATAAAAGTTAAATAAGGTTAATGTGAGAGCATTATGGATCATTCATATTTTATCAGTCTGGGTGGAAAATAATAAGATTATTAATAGAGCTAGAGCTCTAAAGAGCCAATTGATTGCTACGTATCTACTTTTTCTACTCTGGTGCAGACAATAGTAAGAATTTGGGTTTCATATTGTGTTATATTTATCTGCAATGATGACCTACACATCACGTGAAAACACATTTACAAATGTGCTTTTATAAGAGCAGTGATTTGAATTTCTATTGCTCTACACATATATATTTTATCTTGGGAATTTTGATTGCAATTGGAATGAGCTATTTGGAATATTGCATGTTATTGTAAGCAAAAAACAAATTAAAATGAGGCCAGCTGATAAGACAGCTGTGAGTTCCAATGAGCAAATTTGTTGCTAGGCTCATAGTCCCAAAATCACGACGTCCACAGCCTCAGAGTACAAATCACTGATATGCTATAAACCAATTTTTCAGCTCTGCTTCAGAAAAAGCTGACTGTTAACTTGTTGCCAGAAAGCTTTGTGCTGGATAACATTCTGCAAACTATGGAAAAGACACACAAAAATACAAGCTGACACAAACTCCATATTGTGTACTCCAACAGATTTGCAATAGTATATTCACATCTAACAGGGATCAAACTGTGTTGCTGAGTGATTGAGTGGTGCCCAGAGGTAAAGGATAACAGTCACACATCCAGGGAGTGCCTTAATAGAAAGCAAAAACCAGAAATATTGCCTCTTCAAAACAGAAAAACTCACAGCAATTAAATTCTTTGCCAATTCTCCTGATGGCAATGGTAACTTAACTAATAAAGAAAATTTAACAGAGTAAAACAGTGGCTAAAGCTCTTATACAGAGCACAGCAAAACTATTGAAACTTTGCTGTAGTAGATGATGGACATGGCAATTCACAAAAAAAATCTAAATGACGTGAGAGTTAAATCTTCTATAAATTGCATTAGTAATGCCTGATGATGCTCTAAGCTTGTATGTTATTTTATATCTGATTAATGTTAATACCAGTCCTAGTGACTTCAAATGCTGTGTGGGAAACCTATGAAGGGACAAAATGTTGTATCCTCAATTAAATAAGTGGCTTGCATACTGTGATTTTTTTGCATTGCCTGTTTGCATGCATGTCTCTCTTCAGGATTACAGATACTACCTTGCAAAATGACAGTTAACATGTAGGAAAAGAGAAAAAAGAACCAACACAGATCTAATTTCGAACATAAATAACAGAAAATTCTAGCTAGATATGTCAAGTTTTTAAATCAGCTTAATGAAAAATATGAGAATCTGGTACATTCCCAAGCTGTTGATATTGAAGTTTTGGTATTTGAAACTGGTTTTTGTTTTGACAGAGCTCTTTGTTTTCTCTCTGTCCTTGCCAGGATTATTGTTTTTTATTACAAACAAACATTCTTCATTATTCTATTGTGTGAGAATGACAGGTTCTTGAAAGGAATTGAGCAGCTTTGTTTACTACTAAACTGTTAATATCAATCTACAGTTATTTATAGGAAGAAGGAAAGTACCAGCATTTTAATAATGAATAAAATCATGCATTTGTTATTAGATACAGCATTGTTAGATAACATGGTTTTGATTGAATAGAATATTTGTTGTGTACAATTTAAAAAGCAAATGCTAATTATAGTTGGATACATTTGAGCTCAGAGGGGAACTATCATTTTCTTTTGATGGATCTCCCTAATTATACCACTCATAAAATTTCATCCGCCTCAGCTACAGGTTTCTCACGGAAAGGTCAGGAACTTTCTACAGGCACATATACATTTCATTTTAGTATCTGCTGTCCAGGTTCTCTCCCAGTCAAAACTGTAATGGGAGTTTCATGGCCACCTTAACCAGCTCCTCTTTAATCAGATTCTCTGTGAGCTTCAGGATATGGTCCCTGAATGCAGCTTGTGCCAGTAGAAACATGAGGTGATAGAGGCAGAGGATGAGCACTTGCAGGCAGGAGGTAGACTGAGTTTTCTGACAGCTGTGCCTGCTTTATGTCATTGTAAAGCAGTTGTGAAATTACAGCTTGTCATTAGATTTCAAAAATATCTTAGAAATGACCACTAGCAAAGGCAATAATGATTAACATTACATCTCCCTACTCATGATGATTTTTTTCTTATATTCCTTATCTGCATTAGATAGAAAATGTTTATCCCTTATTTAATCCAAGAGACTTCTTTGCTTACAGTCTCAAACCTTAAAATTCTAAATGAAGACTGCCCATCTCATTCCCATTCCACTCCAGCATCAATCAGTTCTATGCCATCTCACTACTCTCTCCTCTATGCTGCAGAAAGAGCAATTTCCATCCATTTCCAATCCATCTCCCTACTGATATTTCTCTGCATTCAAACCAAGTGTTCCTTAGCCTTCAGCAAGAGCATTTCTGGCCTTTTTTTGCATTTTATATCTCTGCAAAAGGATGAAAGGGTCTAATCAAACTTTTTTTCTTACCTGGGGGCAAGCTGTCAGTATAGCAATGAGCTCAGTTTGGTTTGTCAAGTTTCTGACAGACTGTAAGTACTCACACCTTGCTCCTAGATCAGATGAGAAGTACCAGCATCAAGCGTACTGCAAATCCAATAACTATAAATAAATAAGTCCAATAATCCAATAATAGCGTGCTGCTTTTGTGTATATTTGAAGCCAATCACAGCTGATAGAAAGTGCTTCATACAGGTATGTTTTCTCATGGCTATGTAGTATTTTTCCGTTATTTCATATTCTGTTGGAAAAGGCCTTAATTCATCTCCCCTTTCTGCCTGCTTTCCATTTGACCTTAGAAAAACAAAGTAGACTAGCTATTGAGTTATTTGGCTAGTGGAAGTGCTAGTTTTGACAAACCTGGAATAGCCTGTGGTACAGAATGTTTTTAATACTATCTTCAAAGGGCAAGTCTGAAACATGACAAACACACTGAAAATGTGGGCAGGTGTAAAGATGGATTACACTTAGGGCTTGGAGTTGTTGCAGAGACTTGTCAGGGATAGCTGGTTAGTGCATGGTGAGAATGCAATTTGTTGTCTGACATGTCTTGTCTTAAGAGTGCACCATGGGTGCTTAAACACCTTTCCACTTACCATGGAACATTAACTAAAATAATTTAATGTTACTCCCAAATCCTGTTCTGATCCCGTAACAATCCAGATTTTAAACCCAAACAAAAATGTAGGTATAATTCATGTACTCAGTAGTCTCCTAACTTCAGACACGTTCTAGAGCATATTATAAAACCCTGTCACTCAAATACAATGATTTTATTTGCCCATATTTCCAAAGACACACCACTGGGCCATTTTACCACTCCACCTCTTGCCAGTCAGTCTTAATTTTGAGCAATATACATACAATGAAATAAAGAAAATATATGCATTTACACTAGAATTTAACTGGTTTTAGAGCTTATTGAAAGTTAAAACAGAAATGAGGATTTATTATGTTTTTAGTCGTTTACAGTTAAGTTAAAATAAGTTAATAACCTGGTAATTTTGAAGGCATTTCTTCATGATAGATGATAAACACGAAAGCTTTAAAGAAAGTCTAACCTCTGAACTAGAGCCTGTTTCTGTTTAGACTGCTGAAAGAAAACTGTAATAAAATTTTACAGTACTTTTGAGTAGCAACCAGGACTAGATTTAAAAATCCTAAACTTGTATTAATTTCATCTCATTAAATAAATGAGTTTATGTTAA
>WAAG01069485.1:14780-27227 GCA_013390105.1 Tichodroma muraria | reverse complement strand
CTTCTTTCGTAGCTTTAACTGGGATCCTGTCACAGTGAAGATGTGCTTTTGATACAGATACATTGTTCTGACAAGTCTTGTAACTTTTGCCAGTGCCTTGCACTGAGCTATATTACTGTAATTTGTCATCTCCATGAGAAGCAGGCTGGACGCCTGCAGGTTAGAGATGAAGGAGAGGAAGGTGTCCTGCTGTCACACATTCAGTTGGTGTTCTTACTGCCTTCACATTGTCTACCTGGAGTTACACAGAGCATCTGCATAAGTACACACATTCATTATCCTTGTTTGGGGAACTGCAGTCATTTCTGCTGCAACTCTGTCTTAGTGCAGTGTGTTTCAGCATCCAAAACATGCAATAAATGTACTATATACTATCAAAAGGCAACAATTTTCCTAGTCCGCATATGGGTTTGAGAATTCTGTAGCTGATTTAAGTGGCTTCTGTTTATGCTGTATGGAGTTCACTGCAATGTGAAAAGGAACTTGACAAGGTATTTCTAGGAGAGGTTTTAAAAAAGTATTAATGGATGTGGTAGACATAGAAGAAGTTTAGTATAGATTGAGAAGGGACAGCAGCTGCTGTGCTCATCCTCAGCTTGAATGGCAGAGGGAATTGTCATGGCCTGCTGGTCAGCCATCCTGTACAAACAGGCCTCATAGTTTTCTAGTAACTTCTTAAAGCTACTGCTTATACTTTGGCTTTCTGCTTTGGAAAGAAGATTTTTGGAGGGGGGAAACAGCAGCTAGTGGCATGTGTTAAGTGAGAGTTCTCAGTAACTCTGTTACAGGCAAAATGCAAATAAGAAAGCCCATTGGACTCATCTGACAATGCTTATTTGCTGGAAGCTGTCATCTTTTGTAGCATTCTTTTCCTTTGTAAGAAACAAGGAAAAATATTTATGGTCTTAAGGTGTAGTTACCTACAAATAACAACCTAATTCTAATTTTTTTTCTGAGGTAACTGAGGGTAGAAAATGTTTTTAAGGAGAAAGGCTCTGAGAGTTATTTGAACAGTTTTAAACAATTTAATGTTTTGCATGTTGCAACACAATTGTTTTCTGCTTATAGTTGATAGAGTTTTGCAGACCAGAATTTCTGAGTTGTGATGTTAGAGGATTTCTAGGAGTTCTCTTCAGTACATTCTGTATGCAGTTTTTCATTGCTTTGTGTATAGTATTTCAAGAAGAAAGTAAAATAAAAATGCCCAAAACTATTTGATACAGAAGTTAATAAATGAATCCAAAGAAGACTGAGGAATAGTATTTACTTAATTGATTCTTCAAGTGAAGCAGATAGAACCTGTAGGTAACACATAGCTTTTTCAGGTAGAGCTTTAAGACAGTCCTCCCACTAAATTGAAACCTGACATAAGCCCTTGTGTGTGATTCTCAGTAGAATCTGGAATATGCCTCCAGGATGTCTTGCAGAGCTTTGTTCACTCCAAGGGAGGAGACGTGGCAGTGAATGAATGAATGTAGAAGATGGATTTTTATAGTTCGTGTGCAGTGGAGCAGAAGGGGGGGAGTCCAAATGAGCCAGACTATATGGGAGTACTTGGTATGTATGGTATATGGTGACATTAAACACAAAATTAAAATAAACAGATGCTGGTGTTCTTGTAGCATTCTCTCTCAGGAGAAATCCCTCTGCTTTATACTTCCTCTTCCCTTCTCATTTTATCCCTGTAAATTTTGTGTTCTTTTTCTACATTGAGGCAGAGAAGGGGAGATAAGAAGTGTTCTTGGCTTAGAAAGCTCTTGGGGGAAAGAGATGTACTTTTGTATTATCTTAAGCTGAAAGGGGAAATGAATGTCATCTGTCACTTTTTGGGCAAGTTCTCTAACCACAAGGACATATGCAGCCAAGCATTTCAATGCCTTCCAAGCATTTCATGTGCCTTCAGGCACATTTGCACTGATGGGACTCCAGGTGTTGTAAATATTTCTTTTTTGTTAGCTCTCCCTAAGTGTAGTGTACGGAGGTTCCCCGGTATGGTCATCTGAATCTGTGTGGATTAGCCAGGATGAGGCATTTGGTTCCACAGTGTGGAGCGCTGCTGCACTAGGCAGTAGGAAAAAAGTTTAGAAAAGAAAGAGTGAAGTTGAAACTCAGTAGCTCCAGGAGCTAGACTGACTTTTCTTGTACAGTGCATTTGGACCCAGTTCAGTAATGGTTATTCCTCGCATCTCACATGCAAGTGGTTGCAAATTACTTTGCTGTTCTTTTAGGTTTGGGGCTTATATACAGTGGTTTCAACTTCAGTTTTTGCTTTCTTAATCTCTCTATTAGTCTAGAGGAAGCAAAAGTAGTGAAGGAGATTGCGTTGATAAATTGCCATTGCTTTTTCCATTTCTCCTAGTTGTAAAAAGTGAAGGCTAAAAACATCTTTTGTACAGCTTTATTGCTGTATAGCTGAGGATGAATTGTGGAAAGTAAATTTACAGGAAGTAGATGCTTTCTCAAATTAAATGCATTCTTTTATTTAACTGTTGTGGTTAGTGTATTTTTACTGTTTTATTTTCCTTAAAAATATTGGGTTCCAGGAAGACTTTAGACAAAGTTAATATTAATGAGTTATTTTAAAAGAAAAGTTTAATTATTAATAACACCTCAGAAAGTCAGTAATGTATTGGAACAAAAATGGTAGCTTCCTGAAACAAGATTGTTGGAGTAAGGCTATTCAATCACTGATTTCCAACAGTATCCCGGAAAACGATTTAGTAGAGTGCTCTGTTCAACATCTGGCTTTCTCAATTTTAAAACCTCTGTTCTTTCTGTTTCCACACTTTTTAAAAAAGGTGCTTCTGTTTTAAGTAGACGCATGTTCTTGTTGAGATGAAACAAAAAAATGGTTACATTTCTGTTTGATTCTATATGTTCTGAGTTTTCTTAATTACTACATTGTAAGTCTTAATTACTACATTTCTATAAGTTTTCTTAATTACTACATTGTTATTTTTAGCTAAGTTCATCCTTGTACTTTCCTTATTTAAACTTCCTTTTCAAAGGATTCTAATTTTATCTTGAATTTTTCGTAGCATATTCCTCCTTACATGTTCAAACCTAAGTTGAAGGGTAAAAAGATTGATGTTTTCAATCTTCTTTTCATTCACCAATACCAGTTTAACTAAATTCTTCCAACTTTTAAAGGCTTATTTTTGCTTAATAATGTAAACAGACAGAAGACCTAGTTAAGATTAAAGTCTCTGGTATATGAAACAATTGTACTGACAGTTGTGTTTTTTCCCCTGGAAACAGTGCAAAAACTGTCAGGAGAGAGGAAAGGAGGAGTTTTTTCTAAGTGCCTGGATACATTTAACTGTTTTATTTATAAAGTTTGGGAGCAGCAGATTAATCTCAGAACTGTGGAGTTAAGAAAAATCAATCCTCGTTCTCTGCGATGCTGGAGTTTCTGCTGACCCGTCAGCCCCTTGGGCTCCTGCTCCCACAGAGCTGCTGGGACAGAGGAGGGCGGTGCCTCAGCCTCCACGCACAGCGACATATGGTGTGTGGGACATCATCAAAATACATGAGAAGCGGGTGAAATTTCCAACACCTGTCTTCTGTTGTTGTGTCCATGTAATTTCAGTTATGGTATTTTTGTCAATGATTATTTTTTTTTTTTTTTTTTTTTTTTTTTTTTTAGAAAATGTTCACGTCTATTACATTTGTCAGTTATTTATGAAAGAAAACTAAGAAAAAACCCACCAACCAACCAACAACAGATTTTGCTACTGGCTGCCATAATAAATATGATACTTTCCATCCTTGTGCAAGTGGTTTACAGGAAGGTTTGAAACAGGGCCTTTCGTTAGCTCTCAGCATGGCTCTGTCTTGACGGAGTTAATGGAATAGTGGGAGAAATAACAAAAGCAATTTGTTGGTGTGTTTGCCAAAAGTACAGCTATTTTTAAAGTAATGTTTGAATGTGCATTGGATTTCCTAGAACCTTCTCCTATTTTGAGTAGAAGCACCAGATTAGAGCTGTGGTTTTATGCAGGACAGTCAAATATATGGATTTGACCTGCCAACTTAAATGCTGACTGGGTGAGTCTTTTTTCTTTTGTATTGGGACTGTGTTTCATGTCTGATATTGAAGAAATTCCCTTGGTGCAATCTATGCTAATTCATTTTTAAGCAAAAAAAAATAATTTGTCACCCTTACAGATTGAATGGTTCATGTCCATGTTCAATAATAAAATGTTAGAACTGAACAGAACATAAATAACAGTGAGTAAGCATTCCTTGCTTTAGAGTTCACCACACCTTCCTTAAGGCCATGTATTTTGTAGAACAACCTTTTTCTCAACTTCTGCTTTGCAGCTTTGCATATTGAGGGGACTTACTAACTTAAGATCTGAAACATTAAAATGATTAAAATGTGTGATGCTGGAGAGGCCTGGAGCACCTCTTGGACAACTGTCACTGGCACACATCTCTGAGCAGTGCTTGTTAGAGTCCTGGCTGTCAGGCCAGCAGTAGAGGTGTCTGTTGCTTTTGAGTTTGAAACCTTTTGTGCCCATGGATGTGGCTGGGCAGATTGCTGTTAGGAGCACGTGGAAATTAGTATTTGTTTTCAGGCAACTCGGCGTACATCAGGCATCCATCCTTGTATGTAATGCAGGTTAGAGCAGGGTGCCAATAATGCTGGGGTTGCAGGGTTGATCCCTGGATGGGCCATTCACTTAAGAGTTGGACTCAACAGTCCTTGTGGGTCCCTTCCAACTCAGAATATCCAGTGGTTTTGTAAATCATACTTTGCCATAACTCACAGATTTCTTGTAATATTAATTTATTCACATTTCTTATATATATATGTATGGTTTGTTTTGGTTATGTTCTCATTTGAGGTCAGATGAAACTGGCCCAGCCTGTGCTCTAAGTTGGAGGAGACTGAAAGCCTTTTGCTGAACACCTGCTTGGCTGTGCCTCCATTGGCCACAAGGGTGGATAAGTCTGAGAGTGGATGGAAAGTTCAGCTTTGGTTGTGCCTGGCAGTGAGCAGTGCCCATGCTCATGTGCCAGCTGTGCCACATCTAGGAAGGGGCCTATGTCGTGGTGGGGTACATGGGCCACTCTTCCCACTGGCTTTTTCCAGCTGCCATGAACCACCGGAGCAGTGCACAGCAGCTGGATGGGATTGGCAATGAAGTCTCTGAAGTCTTGTTCGCTCTTCTGTTAGAGCCTATGCAAACGCCATAATGTGCATGAGGAGTAAATAATGTCACACAAGAGAGGTTTAGTGCCGACTGTGGAGTTAAATCTAGAACAGTTTTGTTACGAGATGAGCGTGAATGAAAACTTTACAGCCTAACAGTAGTGCTTCAGTTTCACCGCAGACAGCTTTAGGTGTGGTTTGAGATGAGAAAAACCTCGTGGGAATTTAACTTCAACAGCGGCGGTGTGCTTTTCATATTGCTGCAACTTTCCGTCTCCGCTGGCGCCTGCTGAGAGCCGAGGGAAGGCGGAGCGGCCGCGGGCGCCGTCCCCGCTAGGTGGCGGCCGTGCGCTCCCGGCTGCGGGGCCCGCGGATCCTCCCGCCTGGGCGGGACGGGAGCGCCGCGGCCTCGCCGCTGCGTTCGCCGAGCGGCCGCGCCTGTGGGCGCCCGCAGCCCGAGCCTCTTCAGCGACGTGGGCAACTGCTTGTCAGCTTCTCTGGTTTGTCACCGTTTTAGAAAGTGAAGGTCGAAACTCCGTTGCCAATGGAATTCTCTCAGTGTCTTCCAAGAAGAAGTTTTATAAAGCAGAATTAGCAACTAGAGAATTTGTTGCGGTCGTTTGGCCACGAGAAGAAGTGCGGTAGAAGAGATGCCTCTTGTTTATCCTTGGTTTGTTTTAGTTTGGTTTGTTTTTTTGCAGTATCCATTATTTTTAATTCTATCGTAAATTTGTGAGGTTTTGGAGCTTTTTGCTCTGTAGCAGTTTCAGCTCATTTAAAAACAGTGCAAAACTTAACACTTTTTGTTGTTTTTTGGAGGGATGGATGGAGTTAATGTGAAGGACCTATGGGGTTAATGTGAAGGACTTATTCATGTGCATTAAATAGGTCATTTCTTTGAAGACCAGGTGTCTTGAGGATGTCATAGTTTCTGCCACTAACTTCCATGTTCTGTTAAAGCAAATTTTTGGTCTTACAGTGCAAAACATCCTGGAGTGCAAATTCTTTGAGATGCATGGAGCAGCCACTAGTTTGAATAGCATGAGTTTATTTTCAGTGCTTTTTTTTACTGCCAGAATGTCACTATTCAGGCTTCTTACTCTGAATATCATTCCAACCCTAATTAACTGAAAATTAATACAGAAACACTTGTAGAGGAAAGTTTTGGAGAACATATTTCTTTTACTGTGCACATACATTGCATAATTGAGTAGATTTGGGGGAGAAGTACAAAAGCAGAAAACAATAGGCGTGTTTAGTACTCTAATTGATTTTTGAAGAAAATACAGCAGCAAAAGTATTTAGGTGTGTAAAGTAGTCTAAACTGTCTGGAATTTGTGAAGACAGGGCACATGCCAAGCATTACTTATGCAGTATGTTTGTGTTGTTGGTGGTGCAAGAGGTTATTTATTTTTTAATTACAATATTAGAAGAGTTAAATACCATCCTAGGTAGAAATTCCTTGTAGGGGTTACTAATCAGTTCTGCTGTTGTGCTTGCCTGAATTTATAGCTGAACAACCCAGTGCAATAGCAGATGCTGTGCGATTTGCAAACACAGCTTTAATCTGTGCAGTGTCACTGCAGAGTAGAAGGTCATGCTGTGAAATGTGTGCGGTATGTGGTTGGCAGTAGATGTTGTGAGAGGAACCCACTTACCCGGTTATTTGTCCCAGTCTCTTGATACTCACACTAGATTGTGATTAAAGTAACTTCAACTGTATGACATCAGGCAGCTTTTTCACTGCAACACTACCACCCCTTGCAACTTACAGCTCCTTCCTACTTACTTCCAGTCCATTTTGCTCTTCCTGTTAAACTGTTAAAATTTTAGTAAGCATTAGCACTTTACAAATTCTTGTTTTCATTATGCAGTTCATTGTCTTTCTATATGAAACACAGGTAGCAGTTATATATGATGTGGGAGCACAGCCCCAGCTGTATATCTGAAGTTTAGGCAGTGTAGTCCAACTTTAAGGCTAACCAAGACCCTCCATGTCCTTAGTCACATTTCTGCATCCTAATGTGTCATTTGCAGCTAATTCCCACTAACTGTGCACAATTGTCAGGTATTTTAATTTTTAGAATAATGTGTAATTTCAGCCCTCAGCTCTTCCCCCTGCGGTACTGAGGCACTTCTGGTCATTCTGCAGGAGCTCCTTGCAAATCCCTGAATCACTCTTTCCTGAAATGCTGATAGCATCACCGCAGCGTGTCTCCCTGGCTCCGCTTGCCATCGCACGAGTCAGGGAGCACAGAGCAGGCAGCTTTTCCCCAGCCTCAGCCTGCCGCGCCACGTGCCAGCTGCGCTCCTGTCAGCAACAGCGAGAGCCCTTGGAGCGAGAGGCTGTCGTGCTTTCAGGGGACACGGCTTTGAACGGGAGGGCTTGGGGTGGAAGAGGATTGCTGAGGAGCAGGTGCTGAGTGTCCCAGAGCCCACCTTGGGCACGTTCTCTAGCTCCATGATCCCGGGGTCGCAGCTCCGGTGCTGAACGGGAGGAGAGGCTCAGTAACCAGCAGGCAGCTCGGCTGACCCGTGTGAGGGGTGGTCGTTCTCAGCTGGCAGCGCCAGGCGCTCCTGAGCGATGAGGTGGCACTTGCAAGCCAGACTGGAGTCCTTCTGTAAATAGTGCTGGGTAGCAGTGCTGCAGAGGGGAACGATTTATGAAGAGAGAGTGTCTGCAGTTTTAAATAAAGTGTTACAACAGCTGCAGAGACCCAGATTTTAAGGTTCTGTGTTCCAATTTTAAATGTTACAGTCCCTCTAATTTTGGATTATTTTGACTAGGCACAGCTGTTAAGCCTTTCTCTCTTCCCTCTCCTCTCCCCAAAGAACATAAGCCTCTAAGAGTCTATGGTTATCTGTTGTAATATAAGCCTTGCTGGCTATCACATATTGAATGAATGTTATTAACTACCTGGTGATTAAGTTGGACGAGAGAATGGAGAGTAACTTGAAATAGGACAGTGACTAAATAGAAAGACAATACCTTAACTTGTAGCAGAAGATTTTTCAAAATAATGTGCCTAAAAATACACATTTATTAAGAAATTCTTTAACTTGGTTTGTTTTGGGAACCATATCTATATATGTCACATCTGAAAATCTTACAAAAATCTTTTACAGGTGTTTCTTCAGAAGGCATTTTACTCTTGTTGCCTAAACTAGCTGACCTATTACAGTTGCCTTCCCAGGACATTGAGTTAATGCCTTTGAGAAGTAAGATCACCTCACCTGTGTAAAAACAGGCCAGTTAAATCACCAAGAGCATATATTAAATGTTTTTGAAGTTTTGTTAATGTTAACTAAAAACATTAGTGACACTGCTACTAATTTAATTTCCTGGAGTGAAATATAGGGTATTTTCTACATCTGGATGTCTTTTGAAAAATGTCACAAAAGACTAGATCAGTATAAAAAAAAACCAAACTTAAACCATAACACAAAACACAAGTTGTGGCATTAAACAAACCCTACAAAACGTGGATTACAAATTTGCCAGTTCATAATGAGTTAAATTGATAAAATCATGTTTTGGGATCTGGTTTTTGCTTTTAATGTCTGATGGTAATTTTCCAGCAGTCTAGTTTTAGTGAAAACATTTACTCATGTAAGTGAGGGTTTCAATTTGCTTGTGTTGACAATATTATTTATTTTCATAGGGAAAAATCCTTCCTTTCTTTACCACCTACGTTCAGAAATCTTTTGGAATGTACTAAGGAAATGCCATCCTTCCTTTGACATTCATGTTTTGCTTGGGTTTTTTCTTTTATTTTAGTTTCTATGAAGTAATGTAAACTCTAGCTTAATTTGATCTGGCATCCCCGCAGTTGAACATTTGTAAGTCTCTTGTATTGTGGCCCATCTGGGTTGTCATAGAAACCGGAGACCTCCATCCTCCTCATTGTTGTTGAAAATGGAATGCAAACAGGGCATCAAAGTGACATTTTTTGTAGTACAAGTGAGAGCCCTGTGAAGATCCAAACAGAAAGGGTTCATACTGGACTTGTGCTCCAGTATGTGGCCTGTTGTAGCAGTTGTTACAAGTACACCCTGTTTTCTCTTGAATATCTAGCAGCTGGGCAATAGAAAAAAATGTGAGCATCATGTAAAAGCCGAGCCTGTCTGATTAATCTTGTCCACAGCTTTTTCCTCTCTATCTTTTCTTGATGTGTTTGTCTTGGACTGGACTGTTAACTAGTAAGGAGATCAGAGCATGTTACTGCAAATCATTTGCACTGCAAGGGGCTGAAAGAACCAATTATGTAGCATGTCCATGTGGTTTAATGTTTCTCTGCACTGATCTTCTATCCTCTTACAAGAAAAAACAGCCAAATACTTCTGGCAAATGTGTTGAAAGTTTTCACTTGCAAAATAGTAGAAATGCTAAGTGATCATTCTTCAAATCTGTATGCATTTAGCAGATATAATTGCAGAATCACACACGGTTTCCCTTCCCCCACATACGCTCCAGCTGTGTACTCAGCAGTTCTGCCGGCATGCTGGTGAATGGTCCTGTCTCCTCCCCAGGACAAAGAACCTTTGAAATTGCCGCTGAATACTCGCCAGTGCTGCCAATTGTACATGATCGTGGATTTCCAAAATAGGTTGAAAAATAATTTTCTAAATAGTGACTTGCTCATCGACTGAGAGACAGCCTCTGTCAGCACAAAGGGGGCACAGGAACAGTTTGGTTTTGTGTGTGGGAGAAAAATCTTAGTACAGTCTGTTCATGCTGAGCATGCTGTTGCTGGCCTGAAAGCAGCTGCCTCTGTAGCCTCTGCTGCTGGTGCAGTTTCTTGAGCAATGTGGGTCACTGGGCAGGCTTCTGATCTTCTCTAAATTGATTAAGGAAATGAGTTTCTGCTCTGTGCAAAAGACGAATCCTCTAATTCAGAGAGCTATGCAGTATGAGAATCTGTGCTGCAAGAGTTAAAGGCTTGGAGCAAAAACCCCCTTTTCATCATTGCTCTGGTAAATTGGAAGAGGAAGATGAGAAATGTGGAGGCAGAATGCTACAATCCTGCATTATTTGTCTAGCTTACAATAAATACTTTGGAAATGCAGAGTAGGAAAAGGCCTCTGAATTATTATTACTGTTTACATAGTACTAGTATATGTTAAATGTTTCAAAAGATCTTTGCAAACTTGGCTTTCGGCCTACAGACCTTTGTGTGCTAATCATACAACCTAACAGCAAGGTAGCAAAATAGGAAAAAACTATTAAGAATGTGGGTCTGTGGGGTTAAATCAAGCATGGTTTACTGCTCAGTTCTTGCTTATGTATATATGAAATATACTTGAAATATGGATATATTTTTCAATGAAAATACTTTGAAAAAAATCTCAAAGTATTCCCTGTGCTACTACATATGTCACCTCAGACATCCCTCTGGGCATAGGCCTGACATATCAGTGAGAAGGGACTTTAAAAGGGACTTATATGACTGAACTGTGCCCTTTTTTCCAAGTAATTTTGATAAAATGTAGTGCTTTCTTCTACAAGCCCTTCATGGCAGTGAGAAAGGACTAATTTTTGCTTGTCTGACTTCACTGCTTTCCAATTCAGCTTTACGTTGTCTGTGAGTGCTCTTTGCTTGTGCAAACCTGTTTTTTCTTACTATTTTCTGTGTTTCCTGATTTAGTTTTTTGATACTGTTCTTTTGTTTTCTTCTGAGTTTCCTCACAATTAGTGACAGCTTGAGTGTCTTCCTATGCAAACTGAAAGACGTGCTTTGGATTTACTGTGATTTTCATGTAGAATCACAGAATAGCCTGAATTGGGACCCAGAAAGATCGAGTCCAGCTCCTAAGTGAATGGTCCATATAGGGATCGAACCCGTGACCCTGGCATTATTAGCACCATGCTCTAACCAACTGAGCATAACCATATTTATATGATCCTCCAAACAATTGCCATGAAAGTCCTACTGGGCTCATAATTAATACCGGCTATACAGTGCAAAGTCAAATATTTCTGTTTGCATGTTAATGGATTGGGGGTTTTTTATTTGGTTGGGTTTTGTGTTGTTTTGGTTTTTGTTTTTTATTTCTGCAACACCTATTACACATTAACATTTTTGTTACAATTGGTTGATATTTTCTCAGCTTTTGGTCATGGTGTTTCTTTTTTCAAAGTAAAGTTAGGTCACTATGTACTTATATTCACTTGCATGTATTTAGTGATATAAAAGTCTGCATGTGCAGGATAGATCTTTTAAAAGCCTCTTTCCTCTGCTTACATCCTGTCTCAACTCCAGATGAATTACAAGAGAGGATAGTTTTACCAAAACAAACAATTATGTTCTATTTTCTTGAATATGTGCCCTGTTGTATTTGTTAGAAAACAAAAAGAAACCCTGAAGCTTGTTTCCCCAAAACAGCCCTGCATTTCACACCGACTTGGTTTATTCAGAGGTAGTGTGAGGGAAAATGTTTTCTCAGTTGTTTCTTTCATCTAATAGCCCCTCAACCTCAGATCCCATAGAACCTGCTCCCTAATATTGAAGCTCCTTTCGGCTTCTCATTTTGTGGAGGTTATCTGAAAAAGAGGGTTATGTGGAGGCTTATTTGTATGAACAGGAGTTCATACAAATAAAAGGGTAAACATTACGTGTATAAAACTTTAGTTAAACTCCTGTTGCAAAGACAGCACAGCTTTAAGGTAGTTTTCTGGGTTAATAATAGAGCTTGAGATTCCAGTATGAGTAAAGCTACCAGACCTGAGGACGCGAAGCAAGATGGCTTGCTGTAACAACCTGTGCTTCAGTTGCTAGGTTTCTGTAATCTTTCAGTCCTTCTCAACAGTGCAACATGTGACTCCTTTAAAAAAAACCCCATCTGTGTGAAACCATGTGGAGGAAAACTACTGGTTTGTGATTTACAGCTATTGGAGACAGATGTGATAGGTGTCTTTAGAGAAACATGAGAGACCCAATGATGCTGTTTCTTAGAAGTCTGTGGGTTTTGAGCTAACGCTTCCAAACAGATTCGCAACTGAATTGTCATTCAAGAAATGCTGAGTGAATGTCAATGAAATAATATTTCTGAGTTTCATTAAGACTGTTTGATACCTCCTAGTGCAGGTTTAGCTTGTCAGACCAGTTTGTAGAATGAAATGTGTTTATCTGGTTATACGTTGCATGTTCTCTGCAATAAGTAGCAAGCCAAACATATGGTGTGAAAAAGAACTTGCACTTCATTATGTGATGAAAATATGTTTAATGTTTTTGTTTTATCTTTTTTTTTTTTTAAAGGTTATTTTTCTTCTTAATTTAAATTTGGCCCTG
>WAAG01069481.1:0-13359 GCA_013390105.1 Tichodroma muraria | reverse complement strand
GAACATTCCACAAACTTCCCAGCCCCACAGAAAGGAATGCAGGTTACTGTCTCCCAACTCCAACACAGCAAGTGGTTTTAAAAATGGAAGTTGTCTTTTTGTTTGAAAACAATCTCTCTGGAGATGAGCAAAATCAGTTTCTGAAAGATGTGTAAACCAGCTGCCTAAGCGTCATTTGCTGACATACCATAGAATCTTGTGATGTAGCTGCTGTGATTGTCCAGTAGCTTAGGATACAAAACAAAATTTTGGATGCCAAGATACATAAATGGATTAAGAAGAGCAGAGGCTGTACTGTTTCAAAAAGGACATAGGATCTGACTATCTGCATTAAATATTTTCCAGGAATATAAGAGCCCATTGTGGGGGCAAATTTTGCAATAGGTTGCTCTGAAAAGTTTCCTTTCTCCTCCTTTCTTTCAAGCTGGTTTTATGAACTATACCAAATACAAAATAAATTCTCTAAGGAGGTTATCACACTGCTTCCCTTTTAGCATTGTCCTCTCAATACCAGGACAGCATAAGCATTTAAGGCCTCAGCAGAGTTACACTGACACCAACTGATAGTGTGGCCAGTGATTTTAAGTCCTCCTAGTTATGCGGCTCTATTGCCAGCTCCATTATATTTCGTGTGAAACTGCTGAAGAAAAACTTTAGCAGAACTTCAGCAAATAGACCAGTCTCCTACCTGTAGCCCCTTCCAGGGGAGGGCTTATTACCCAAAAGCATGTTCTGTGAAACATCTTATACCTCACTCACATGCAGTTTCATTGGGATTTTACTTTGTTGAATAGGTGATTTGGGCACAGTGTTTATGTATTTGATCTCTTGTTCTTCTCACAATACAAAGGCCAGTATAGAGTCACCAGCAAATCCTGAAATTTTCCAACCCACCTGCAATAATTGTAACTGCTTTTAAACTCACCATAACTCCAGACATCACTTTGATGAGTGTAAATTCGGTGTAAAATTGACTCCAATGCCATCCATTTAATAGGAACCTAGGAAAATTCACAAAGAATCCTTAAGATGTTGACCCAAAATTTATCAGGGATATTTACCACCAGGTGGTGTGTAAATCAATAGTTTGGTCACAGAAGGAAAAAACCAAAAACAGCCAGCACAACTATCTGAATGGTAGAACAGGCAACTTTTGAGTCCCCGTTTATTATTTTCATATATTATGAAGAACCTGGAAACATGTGGAATACTAGGTATATCAGAAATATCTCTTACTGAACAGTTTAACAATATTTTTAACATTAAAATAACTACTTTTTAGCCTTCAATCAGAACAGGACACAAATCCAATCTTAGGCTACATGACTGATCTACACTCATATGGTTTCTATTTATATCTGCAATATCTGCAAGAAGCTTCTCTTTAATTTCTCAGCAGGACACATTCCCTCCATCAGCACGCAGTCCACCACGAAGGCATGTTGAACCAAGTCTGACAGGTCTTTCTTCTGCTATAAATATACAACATTCTCTTTCTCTTTATAAACTGCACAGTCTTATTGGTGTTGGCTACACTGATGAATTTTCCCAGACACTCTGGGTGGGAATTTCAAAAGCATTTGCTGCTCTGCTACCTCTGCTCCCACTGCAGTCCCACTGGCCTGATGCTGCTTTGGCTGATTTCAGAGGACTTCCACAGGCTTCAAAGGCAGCACGCTGAGATGGCAGCTGAGAGCTTTGAAAAACACACTCTCTTTTTCCCCCCTTTGTTTGAGGCTCGTGTGCAAGACAAACACCAGCAAACGCGCAGTAGTTCATTCTACAGTGCGCTTTACCTTGCCTCCCTCAGCGTGATATTCCTTCTCGTCTGCACCGAGCAGCTTTGCCAGCCCAAAGTCTGTGATTTTCACGTGTTGAGGAGTCTTAACAAGGACGTTCCTGGCAGCAAGGTCACGGTGCACCAGGCGCCGTTCCTCCAGATAGTTCATTCCCTGCAATGCAACACACTGTTGGTAAGGCCTCGTGCACTCGGAGCTCGGACACACAAGTCACCGAACCTCAGCTGCTTTGTGGTAACTACAGACACCGCCATCAACACATGGTAGGTTATCCCACCTGCACTCTCCATTTACATGGTGTTTATTGCAGGGCGAGGATGAGTGCTTGCGTTATTACTATTATCCTTCAAGAATCTTCTTGTGTGTCCAGGCTCTGGTGGAGTAATGAAGGAAAAAGAGGCAGTAGTGGGTGGAGTAGATAGTAGCAGGGGATGTGGTTCCTTTGGGACTTAGTTCAAGAAATACAAAATCAAGATGGAACTTACAAATAAAGGGACGAAGTCTCCTTTTGGCTGTACTTATGCAAACCCAGTGACTTCAGGAGAGCACAGTACCGAGTTTAACTATCCCCTGCCATTATATACACACACCAACCCTACAGAGAGTATTTAGACAAAGTTTTATTCAAAGTTGCTCATACTGTGTTTTATTACAGGCAGTGTACTCTGTCTTCTCCCTGCTAGCAATGACGCAGTCCACTGCAAAGGTAAAAGTTGGAGGGGGAAAAAAAAATTAATTTTAAGTCTGATCTCAGAGTTGCATCCATTTTCCAGTCCTCTTTGAAAAAGGCAAGTTCTTCCAGTTTCACTGCCTCCCATGATTAGGCTGGATTTGCCATAGCATACGTGCATTTTTGGTACAGCTGCCTCTTGAGGAAGAATATAACTAATTGTGCTGGTTTGACTTCTAAAGCATAAATTTAACAGCTGTGTTTCTGACCACAGAGATTAGTCCCCTTTCCCTCAACATCAGTCTCTTGGTATATGGAATCAAAAAGTTCACGATTTCCAAGTTTCCTCCAGTACCTTTTCCAAAATCCACTATTATCCCCAGTCCATACGTTTCTGCTGGTGGTAGCTTATGCACTTGTATTTTCATGAAGAGATTTGATGAAAAATTACTTTTAACCTACAAAGTTAGCACCCAAACGATCATGTTGATGTGATGGCAGAGGACTGGAGGGAATAATTGCCTTCCATCCTCCACCCGCTTCCTAAGCCCACTTCTAAGGTGGACCACCATCGAATCCTCCTTCCTAGTCCCTCAGCAGAACTTCACCCATGCACTGCTAATGTTGCCAAAACAAACCACCCAAACAAACTGGCGCAGTGCCGCTACAAGCGTGCACTGAATCACACAAATAGATCTTTAGCAAGTAGAGCTCTTGAAACAAAAACTTCTGAGCTGCTGACAGAAAACAGACTATCTTAAAAAAATAATAATTCCGTAATCTAACCCCAGTAGAACAAAAAATTTCCTGCTAAAATTGACTTGCTGCAGAGGCTAATAAGACTCAGAGCTGCTGAAAGGCAGAATATCAGTGTCACACTAAGCTGTTTAAGGTGCTGATGGCTGAAGACTCATGCACGTGCATAACCATACACTGAAGATGTTGAACTGCCCGTTTAGAAAGTTCAGCAGATCTTTAATTGTGTGCAGGCCTGGAGTTTAATCCATTTTTCATCACTAAACATGAGACCATTGTGTTCAAAGAGCTCCTTCACAGTGTTTCTGCACATGGAGCATTTATGCTCTGTCATAACATCTTGCCTGGAACAGAGGACTCCATACCTCAGGAAAAGATAATGTTTGTAAAAGACGCAAAGAAATCTTATTTCAAAGCTGTGAAAACAGCAACAAAAATAAGCCTCCCGGGGAACTTGGCTCCTGCTGGTTAGTTACTAGGCATGTATTTGTTTCAATTTTTTTTCCCCACTCATGTAAATTTTTAAAGAGTCAGAGAATGTTCAAAAATCTGGCATAAATTTATCAGAGTAGTAACACCAGACACATTGGTGGGAAAAAGCTGTACATAAGATTTATGAATGCTTTGAGGAAAACTTCAGTATGGAGCAGCACAAAGGAGTATGTTGAAGGTCAGGCATTGCTGGTGAGGGTAGAAGTTGCTATGGGCAAATGTTGAACCACCATGAAAAAATCAAACAAAAGCAAACAATTGTGAATGGCAACCTTTCAGGAAAGCAATGCCCCAAGGACCCATTTGGGGATACATTTTGCCACTTTAAAAATTAACAAGGAGAAGGAGGAGGACGGAAATATGGCCTCCAGTTCATCCTTCAAAGAGACTGAAACCAGGACAGAGCAGTAATTGATTTTAAACAAGAAAGCAAAAGAGTCACAAAAAGCCACAAAAAAATGCAACTCACATCCCAGGTGGACACATAAATTAGATTTCACTTGTCATGCAGCGCAATATAAAAAAAAAGTACACACTCTGAGATGAAAAATGTGCTCAATAGCCATTTGGTGGATACATTTCTGAGGTCCTCAGCATGTTTCCTGAAAGCAAACCATGGCTGGGTGAGCCTGGGATGTACACAAGGCCTCAAGGGGCCGATAAGTTTTTAAGTGTGTGGATAGCCTGCAGACCAGCATTCCTGAAATAAACAGCATTAAAGCAACCATGCTGTGTGGACGCTGCCATCTCATATGACAAATCTCCAACAAATTTCAGTTATTTTTTTGCTGGTTTTGCTTCATTCTTCCATGCTTGCAAATGCCTAACCACCATCCAAACACAGCATACTGCTGCTAAGGGCTTAGAGGCTGTATTGCAGTTCCTTTGCTGCTCTTTGGCAAACAGTACCAGGTATGATAATGAGTCTTTTATGGCCACTGCAGTTAGATTACAGACCCCAGCTCAGCACCTATGAATTACAGAATAGCTCTGGGGTGCCTGACTGCCTTTTGGTGAAAGCCAGCCTGAGCAAGGACAGAGCTGGTATTCAGTAGTCAGCAATTTCGATCCCTGGCCTCAGAGATTTCAGCATGAAACTCTCCAAGGCACACAAGAGGATGTCTTCAACATCACTGTCCTGTGACGTAGTCTGAAGAAATCCACTGATGGAAGCAGCATTTTGCTATGGGAATTGACAAATTCTATTGCCCTCCCTGCCGCCTGTGCTGCATCACATTTGCATCGCATTATCATTTCAATGCCGGGTGTTTGGTTTGGACATAAATGTCTAGGTGATAATATTATGCCGCCTAGAAGCATTTTGAAGAATAGTTAAAGTTTGCTCATCAGCATGAAAATTGTTCAAGAAAAAGTAACCGCTTACTGCCACCTATAAGTTACCTAGGATCCAGGTGGAGAAACAGAAAGATTTGCAGAGACAGGTAATTAAAAAAACACATTACGTGCTGTCAGATCTCTGAGTTTTAGCTGATCTGGAGTTCTAGTCTGCTTACCTTTGCAATCTGCACACACCAGTTGAGGAGATACTGAGAGCCAATGTTGTCCTTGTGCTCTCGGATGTAATCCAGGAGGCAGCCATAAGGCATCAGCTGTGTGATGAGCTGAACAGTTGAAGTGAGGCAGATTCCCAGCAAGCGACACACATGAGGATTGTCAACACTAGCCATCACATAGGCTTCCTGAGAAGAAAGGCAAAAAAATACATGTGAAACACTCCCTTTGGCATGACATGAATATTTGGAGGCCGTTTAAAATAAGCTGGTCATCCAAAAAGTTGCTAAAATACTATGTGCAAACGCTGTGTCTCATATCACACACAAAATACACGTTTCCCACTCTGTGAACTGACTATTTTCCATTCAGTGGATTGTCCAGATTTTGAGCACCAAATCATCACTGAGATGCCACAGAAGAGCCAGTCTCTCACTATTGTACACCAAGTAAACATTGGACATAAAATCCTGGGAGATGAAACTTACAGACCAAGGAGGAATTAATAAATTGAACACCAACTGGAAGCTGATGGGATTTCATCATTTTGAGCACCTAATTGCAAGGGCAACACATTTTGTGAACATGTGTCATATGGCTTTTTTCCCACAGAGCTTTTAATGAAATTGACTGGAAATCAGTATTTTTGAGAATTCTGCTCCCTCCCCTGTCAAGGTTGGTACTAACCCAGAAAGTCAAAGCTGTCATCTAGAACATGACTGACAGTCTCATTCTTTAAGAGATCATGTTCTTCTTGGCCATGTTGTTCTTCGGTCCATGTCAAACCAAATAGATTAATAATCAGTTCACCGCTTTAGAAGCTTGAATGCTCAAGTAACAACCGTGAAAATACTGCCCACAATAAGAAAAGCTGTTTTAGACTCATATAGCAATGTAAATGATACTAGGAAGGTACTTGGAATGTGGGAGCTCAAGCATTACAGACCCTTCGGTCAACTGGAATTTTGGGGTTTAGTTTCATAAATACATGAAAACCTCTTTCTCAAATGTGGGTACAACCTGTGTAGCTTTAGGTACCTATCTATGACACCCAAGTTACTTCCTCTTCTTTTGTTCTTCTGTGGGAAGGGAAAGACCTCTTCAGAGGCCGGTTCAAATACATTATTTAACATGGCCATGAGATAAAAATTCCTGACCTCGTGGGTTTTGTGTGCAAAATCTACTTATGGATTGAAATCTGAGATCTATATTTATACCTGAATCCACTGTCAAGTGCCAGCTGAAAGAATGGATTCCAGTTGGGGAAAAAAATTAGTGTTGCAGTTGTTTGGTTTCTTTAACTAACTTTGTTTTTGATTTACAGTCTGTCACTTTTAGATATTTTAAAAGAGATTTGATTGAAAAGTAACACAAGGGGAAATGAATGGGAGTTTTTCCACTCAGTGAGCAGGTCAGCATCTTAATTCTGCATCTGGAGTAGTACTTACTGATCACCCCCTTGGCAATTCAAGCTAGCAGTCCCCCAAAGCCTTAAATTATAGTGAAGACATGAATGGTGCACGGGAAAGAGCAAATCTGCTCTTTCTAAGAGCTTAAGAAAATAAATACCATAGCACTTTACTCATCATCTAGCAGGCGTTCCACGGATGTCACATAGCTCCATAGCGGGTGAGAACTATTATTAAACGAAGTTATTAAGGTAATGACGTTCAAGAAATAAGCAACCCCAATTCTTAAGCAATACTTTTTGGCCTCTGCGTTGTTGCTTAATGTGCCAGCCTAAGCAAAACATGATGCAATGCAGCAGTACCTCTTTTGAGGTACTAGTTCTGCATTTGGTATCCTTGTTTTGGAGCCCTCAGGATGAAAATGGCCTCCAGGCAGACAGGTTAAATAGGATCTCCACCAGAAGTGGTAAGAGCTTATCAACCTACTGCATGATGTGGGCACACCATTGAAAAACGTCCCTCTGCCATGGATAGTGCTGATTATGTGGGCTAGCTCAAGGAAAGATAAAGCAGGAATACAATCTGCTATTCAGTTTGTATATACTTGTGGCATCATTTTTAGAGATTCTTGCAAATTTGTTATCCAATACTCAAACATAAGCAGAGACCAAAACAGTGTAGTTTCCCTATGCTTCCAAACTGAGCCATTGTAATGATGAAGTATGCCTTGCTTCCTGCTGGGATTCAGATGTGTATTGCATTCATTCAGGGCGAGGTGGGGGTAAGACTGGGGAGTAGGAGCTGTCCTCACTGCCCATCTGCCAGGGCTGACCCGGGGGCTGAGCGCTGGGACGCTGCAGGAGCAGGGTGGGCGTTTGGGCCACACAGCTTTCGGAGAGCCAAGTGTTGACACCGCCTCTTCCATTTGATACTGCAAAGGAAAACAGGCCACCGCCTCCTCCTCCTAGCAGAAAGCAGAACGGAGCTATTGTGTGATTGTGGGTCCCTCTAAGTAGTCCAAGACATTAAGTGGGTCTTTGTTTCAGCTGTTTATCTTGGAAATCTCTTCGGGTGTGCTCTGACCTGCTCCAAATATGCTTGGTATTCAACAACAACCTTCTGAATTAACTCTACCCTAATAAAGTCAGCCAGAGCTTGCCCAGATTATAAAAGCTAAAGCTGTTGTGCTTGTTCTGTATCTAGTGTGATTCTGTAAGACAAATCATCTTTAATTAGACATTATTATCTTTGAGGTTCCAGTGACCTTGGAAAATTGGTTGTGTAGCAAAAATCTGTTTTGAGAAGTACTTTTGGAGTCCCTCTGACTTCTTTCATTAGTTTTGTATTTTTTTAAATTTAGTTCTGAAATACAGAATTCCACCAACCAAATTATCTACAAATTAACAGGATTGGAAAAGCAAGAGCTTTTTATTAAACATCCTAATTCAAAGGAAAAGATAATGTGGGGATTTGCTACAGAAATTTCTTTTAGAAGAGAAAGAACTTTGATACCACTGAAGAGCACACAGTCCCTGCATCTACTGCCTGTCCAGTGATCTTGATCTGCTGAAGGAAGGATGAAGTACTGTAGGCTTGTTGACTAACCCTTCCTCCAGGATACATGCCTTCAGGGGTTTAATACAGTTAAGTCCAAAGCATCCTTTGTGAACACCGTGTTATCCTCCTTATCACTGTGAAGAGCAAAATGTGGGGCAGAGCTCAGGGCAGGCAGCTGAGCAACATCTCTGCCGGCCTCCTCAATGCAGGGAATGCCAGTGAAGGGAGTGATCACCGGCAGGTGAGGGGCAGGAATGAGGGCCACATAGGTAGGGACCTGGGGAAGGGCTGAGACTTGTCTGGAGTCTAACTAAACTAAAACCAGAATGGATATTGCTTCCTGTATGGATTTGGAGATGGACCACCTATTCTTCTGCACTGCTGCAATATGACTGTCAAATCATATGGTGCATAACACACAATCTTTTGAAGAGTAATGTATTGTAATAACACTGTTTATTCAGGGTGACTTGAAAACTCCAGTCAGCTTTATTATCATCAGGAGCACAAGTGGTGGTTTTTTCATAGACATTTATCCTGAGACTTCTCACTACAAGGATGGATTTTTTGTCAAGATCTTCACCAGCCTCAACCATCTGAGATGAACCTTCCTACCTGTAGTGTCATTTGCTGGCCAAAACTGGATTTAAAAAAAAATTCCTTCTAAATTCAGTCCTTACCAAAATAAAAAAAAAATTCCACAATTTTCCCCATGGCTTAAAGACTTGTGTGCTTGATTAATAACACCATCAATTCCAGACAAACAGGTCCTATTGGGGCCTGTTTTTGGGACATAAACAGAAAGACAGGCAGGCACACTCTTTTTGTTGCTTAAGACTGAACCACAGCATGGGAAATCTGAAGTTACACTGAACTTCTGAATGCTCCTCTCCTCACTCAGCATTCTCCTTTCCTTGTGAGAATTTTATAGATCCTTGGTGCTGCATGTTCCATGGCTTTGGATCTAGTAAATATTTTTATCAATTCCAGGTTCAGGAAACAGTATTTAGGACTCTGGATGAGTTGTAAACTCAAACATTTATGAACTCCTAAATCAGTGTTCCACAGAACACTGTTTTTCTCCTGTTTTCTGAAGGGATGAGCTATATCCAAACAATAAAATAAAAATCCCAAGCTTCTTTCAGAAGGTGAGACAATTTTTTGCATTCTGTGGCAAAGAAATCAGACAGCTGGGATTTTTAGATTTTATTTTGGATTTATAGTTAATTTAATCCTATTTAATCAAGCAACTAGCTTATGACAATCTGCAGGATTCATAAATCTGTTCATTAGGTCTGTTGTTATTTGGCTTAGTTGTACCACCATAACGACAATGAATGTTACAGCTTAAGGCCTGAAATATCAGAATAAAAAAAAAAAAAAGAATTAGTTGTGAATGTATAGTCCTGACCACTCCTTAGGTGCTACCCCACGAGTATAAAATCTGTATTTGTATTGGGTTCATGAGAGACACAAAAGCACTTCACAGACTGGGCTTCAAATTGCAGGACTTCTAGATGGAGAATTGAGTTTAGGATGCAAAATATTTCTTCCCACACAAAATCCTGAAACCCCTCTAGTTGTTAGAGAAGAAAATCCACAGACCACTGACAACTTGAGAAAACAACCTTGGAAACTCACATCAAGTATTTCCTTGTTGGCTTTTGGTGATGTAGCTTCTCTCAACTCTTTAATAGCAACAGGAATTTTAACCTTCTCTCCTTCTGGAATCCAAAGTCCCTACCAAAAAGAAGTACAAAGAGTTATTCAGTCTCATACCTAACAGGTTAATTCTCACAGTTACATATTTTACATCTTTACATTAATGTACAAGTACAAATGTACATCTTATTTACATTTTTACATTACATTTTACATCTTCTGAGTAGACTTAAATATTCCGAGCAATGGAAAGACATGGCAGACAACAAAAATACGCAAAAAATGTGTCTTGTGGATATTACCAAATTCCAGTTAATGGGGTGGTACTTTTTCAATCACCTCTACCATATTTTCTTGAAAAAACATGTTCATTACTATGCTTGTGTAAATAGCTCAAAAGATGCACAAAGAG
This sequence comes from Tichodroma muraria, assembly GCA_013390105.1. Lineage (NCBI taxonomy): Eukaryota > Metazoa > Chordata > Aves > Passeriformes > Sittidae > Tichodroma > Tichodroma muraria. The sequence goes on along the minus strand of WAAG01069481.1, from coordinate 3,090 downwards.
CAACTTTTTTGAATGGAAATCTAACTAATTAGAGCATCACAACTACTGCATGTGCAAAACCTTGCCACTTCCAATTTATAAATCATGGGATGAAAATAATTAGCAGTTTCTAATTACAACCAGATGGCACCTATACTGTACAAATAATCCAGTCCTATACACGTGCAGTGGCAGGGAAGTTTATGTCCCACTGGTGCTGTGCTCTATATCTAGAATGTCAGGAGGCCATTTAGGTGGCAGGTCAGCAGTGTGGCACTGTGACAACATGCTGCTGAAATCTCCAGCAGTGCAGGTGCACATCTTTTTGTGCCCCTGAAGCTCCTAATCATAGCTGGAAGCCTGATTCAGAATATAGAACTTTATAGAGAAATATAGGAACCTACTGTAATAGAAAAGCCTGAAACACATATCCTGAATAAAAGGAGGAGCACAGAAAAGTGGAATTTGATGAAAAAGCACAGAGGATAAACAAACACCAAGAGAAAAAACAACTTGTGAACCTACACTCCTGAAGGTGTACAGACACTTTCACACATCTGAATGAGTTCTAATGAAAGAATGATTGAAAATTATAAAAGAAGATTGCAGACAACATGGAAAAATGGTTTTGCACTTAGCTAACCAAAGTGCATTTCTTTTTCTTCTTAATATTTACAATGGGGTGTATTTGACTGCAGTAGTTTTTAAGTCAAGATCTTTGTTCTCCAGGTTCAGCAGCATGGCTTCGGCAACGTTTTATGTAAACCCTCTTCTGTTACCCAATTTCTAATAAAAAATGATGATTGAGTAATCTCTTTACTCTTCAGTAGATAGATACATACTATAAAATCTAGTTTTAAAAAAAAAATAATCTACACAATGATCGAAGCTCCCAGTTCTTGCTTTGTTAGGGCAGTTTCTGCAGGAGAGACCAGAATGAAAAGGGGAATAGAAATATGGTGATCTTACCTTATAAACAGTGCCAAAAGCTCCAGAGCCTAAAACTTTGACCTTTTTAAATTCTGTTTCCTTTAAAATTCTCAGATGAGCCTGGTTTGGTGCCTCCCCACTGGGTGTCAGTGGTTCAACAAGCTGGTACAGAGAGAAGATGATGTTAGATGTTACACAGTCTGGAAGATTGAACACTTTGTGGAAGCAAATAAATCCTTCCTTTAAAATAATGAACATTTGATTTCTTGTGAAATTTTTGGGAGGATAGCTCTGCTCTGACTTGCAGAAATAAATACGTGCTCAAAAAATCAAGCACGGAGTGGTAACTGCCATTTTGAAGGAGAATGCAGGGGTACCTCTTCTCAAATGGAGGCTATGACTTCAAAGCCTTGAAACACATGGCATAAAAAATAATGTAATTACCACAGATGCTAAAGGAGATTATTTTTGTTTTGAACTTGTGAATAAATTATTAAAATGGTTAAAATAATGGGCAAGAATCACCTGCAACCTTTCATGTCTGCTCTTGTTTAACTGGATAAAATTCCCATGGTACCAGTGGCTCCCCCAGACCACGTGGTGTACAAGCAGCAGTTGAAACTCTGACAGTGATTCTTTCCTCAAAAAAAAGGATTTGAATTGCCTATTGATTTTTTCAAAATTTTATCTCTGCCTTATTGCAAACAGTGGTAATACCCTCCTAAGACATTTAATGCGCCTATGATGCATAATTCAGCTTTTTCCTTTGTTTTTTTCCTTTAGCTTTTTCTTCAAATAAAACCATATTTAGCTAGATTCAGTCTGATTTCAGAGGACCAGCAACCTCTCTGCTGTGATGAAACAGCCTCATTTTGAGGAGTCCAGAGGGTACAATATGAGCTGAGTACAAGTTGAACTCTACTACCACAACTGCAGAATACAGCAGTACGTAAAATATAGTTTCATAGTGCAATGAAAAACAAGCCCGCTTGTTTTTTTCTATTTTTTTTAAGGATATTAGCAGCTGACTCTGCAAAGCTGGCAAGTACAGAAAGAAGCTGCAACTGGGATTTTAGCAGAATGTTAAAAACAATTGGCTAATTTACTAGAACCAGACTAGAAGAGAAGGGGGCTAACCACAAAAGAGCAGCTTCCACCCAGGATTAGGAATTTTGCTGTATATGACGTATCCAGAGAGTGATGCTGTAATGCACACAAAGCCATGCAAAAACCAAAAAGCAGTGCAGAAACCTTGTTCATGCCCAACAGGGTGAACCATTCACTTTGATGGCTTTGTGGGCCTTTTGTGCTAAAAACAAACTAAAGACAAGACACAAACACTTCCTCAATTCCTTTCTCTCCCCTCCTTTTTTTCCACAGGATCAGTCACGCACCTGATCAAGGGTGTAAAATTTTCAAATGCACCCCAAGCTGCTATAGGAGCCTCAAGGCTTGTCTGGAGGGACACATGATTTGAGGATGAAGGTCTACACAGGAAGGTAGTATGGATCAGCAAACACATTGCACCTCAACCTGAAGGTGTGGTTTTTTTCTGAGTAGACAACCTCAGTGACTTTCTTTGGGATTGAGACATCCAAATCCCTTAAATATTTTGCAAAATTATATGCAGAGGGATCAGATTTGAGATTAAGAAGGTGTTGAAAGGAGCACGCTGCTCCTTTCCTGAGCAGTGTGGCAGCCGCCGCATTTCCATCCCAAGGGATCGCCGAGTTACAAGGCAGATGCAGGGTGCTTTAATCCTGTGGTACAAGGAGGAGGACACCCACTGCCCCAGATGAAGCAGGGGTGCCGGCAGTGCTCACCTCCCTCTCCTGCAGCAGCCGGCGCAGGGTGCGCTTCCTGACGATGTGGCGTCTCCGCAGGTACAGGCCGATGCCCAGGCCCACCACCACCAGGCACAGGAGGCCTCCGACAACACCGGCTGCAATAGAGGGGATCTTGGAGCTGCAACACAGGAGGAGATGCAGAAAGAGAAAAAATTCTTAGGTGCTAGATTTTAAAGAAGCCCTACAGAGGTGGCGGGAAGCCTTATGTTTTGGTCAAACACAGACTCTGGACACCCACATAAACTCATTTGACATTTCAGATTTCTTGGGCACCTGTATTTTTAAGTCCCTCATCCAGTAATCTGTTCAAAGTGGTGCTTAATTTCCATCTGGG
>WAAG01069466.1:0-27843 GCA_013390105.1 Tichodroma muraria | reverse complement strand
AGAAACAATTAGGAAAAATAAGAAACACTTGCATCTTTTTGCTTAGCAGCTTTATTTCTGCATGTTTGTTTGCACCCCATCTTATTTCTGAAGGTTTTGCAGGCTGTCACTTCATACATTCATCAATCCTGTCCAGAGTTGCTAATGTTTTCTTAACTGAATTTTTAAAGCTCTCTAGTCAGTCAACAGCTCTGCCTCAAACAAACCCTCTCAAGTTTGGATTTCTTGCAATTTAAAGGTGCAATACAGGCAACTTCAAAAACCTAGAGATTTCTTTTGTTTGACAGACTTCACAATATTGGAGAAGAGTCCACAGAAAATCCCTTTTATATAATATCAGACATAATTCATGGAAGAATCAAGCCAATAAACCTGCCATCGGAAGAGAGGCAGCTTCTCTGCTGTGTTCCATCCCCTTCTGCACTGACCTGGGAGAACAGGAGTGATTAGTTTTGTGAACATAAACTTACACAGTTGATATTTTGGGACATAAGTCATTGCTGGTACACAAGCCCTTTGTTTTGAGGCAAATAAAAATGTGATATTGAAAAAAATACAAGTTAGAGGATTTACACAACTACTGCCCTTTTGAACCTAATGCTTTACAGGAAAGGATAAGGCTCAACCCAAATAGTGATTCAGTCTCTGCTGGGTATATGTCAAGTATCTGCTAGTGTCTGCTGAGGGCTGATCCATTCCTGTTTTCCTATGTACCTCTCCTACCATAAAAATGCAGGACTTCTCAAGCATGTTGCTAGCTAGGGACTCAGCTGTGGCCTTTCCCCATGGACTTGAGATTTTATGGTTTTGTAACTTCAAGAGGGGGAAGAAATTTTGCACCTTTTTTTCATATTGCATAAAATAGTTCTATTTTAAGCCAATAAATGGAACATAGGTATTACAAAATTGTTCCTTGTAAAATTAAGGGATGGGTCACGGTGTTCAGCCAAACTTGTTGAAGTTTCTCAATGTTTTGACATATCTACCAAAATCCTACACGTTGCATGAAGCTGGAAAGGCATCACAGGAACCAGTGATATTAACAAAATAAACCAAAAATAACTGAAGTACAAATTTAAACAGGTGATGAAGCTAGTATAAAATACTTAAAAACACAGGGTACTGCATTGCTTATGATCGCTTTAGGGGGAGAAGAATGAGAGCCATCCATGTCTTTAAAAATCAGGTTAATGGGAACTTTCACCATGATAACTAAGTGGCCAGGAAAGAGGAGCACAATGGTAGTGCATGTGGAGTTCAAGTCTTACTAAATGGCACTGGGGTTAAACTCTGGGTATGCTGCCCACTGTTTAAATATGAACTTCTCAAAAGAAAGATACAGAAGTTTAAAATAACAGCATGCAGATTTCTTTATAGAATTTAAAGAATGAAAAACACTTGAAAAAATATCAGCAGGCAGGGGCAGGAAGAACAAACGGTAACCAAATTGGTTCCTGTGACAAACCATAACATTTACTTTAAAGCATCAGCGTGCTAGTCAGTAAAAGTCAAGCTACTACTCTTTTAATAGATCCCAGGCCTTCTTAAACTCACTGGTCTGCAAGTATACCCAGGTCAAGAGCAGGTCAAAAAGTGAAAACCCATGTGAAAGTAAACTTTAAATATCTGCTTTTGAAGAGCTATAGCAGACTGTCTCTGCTATAGTAAATATATTTCCTCTGTTTGTATGCTATTATACAGCATACTGAGCTTACAAAATGGATCCTTTCTGCATCATTTGTTCAATTAAGAATTTCCCTCATTACATTTTTGCATAAGCCAAATTTATTTTGCTCTTAAGGTTGTAGGGATTTAATTTTAATTGTCATGGCATTTGACTAGATTTTTTTACAGACAATATCACCATTATTTACTGTATCTTCTACTCCATTTACCATAACATATGTCTCTCAGTTAAAGACCTCTTTTTTAAGTATATATATACAAGAGCACTTAAGCAAGTTGAATTTCTAACCTTGCTGCCTGATGATAATATAACATCAAGATCTGGGAAGCCGAAAATAAAATTCTGGACTTAATTCCAAAATTGCAGACAATACTGCAGTGATACAAGGTATATTTTAAAAATCCCTCTTCCCTATTTGACGTTACTGGAATACCGTGGGTTTTGTTTTGATGTGTTGGATTTTTTTTTCTTGAAGATTTAAAAATACCAGTGTTGTATATTGGCATTTTCAATTTGTGGTCTGAGTCCTATTAAGAATTGATGTCTTCTTTGAGCTCCACAGAGTGAGGAGAATCTGACTCCCTATTCTGAATTTATTTGCCTAGTATAATGTGTATTAATTTGGCCTTCAATACACTTGCTTCAGCTTTTGCTGGAGTGAAAGGTCATAGTCTGAAGCTGGTTTTCATTTTGTTTTATATGTGTTAATGTAATACCTTATGAATTACTCTGGATTTTTTTTCTGACAGCTAAAAAGCATAATCATTTTTCCTTCCAGGAGGACTGAAAGAAAAGCAATAATTCCTATTTGGGACATGATTTAAATTGTTTTCCCTCATCTTTCGCTCCTTCATATGTACGTAGTGAGTGAGATTCTGGTTCTGTTTAAGTTGATGGCAAGGCTCCCATGGATTTCCACTGGGCTGGGATATTGCTAACTGTTATTGTAGTTCTCAGGGCTGTTATGCTTGCACATGAAATTTTTGCCTGCTCAATAAAATAGCACAGATCTGAAACGAGCTGAGCTGTTTTGCTGTTCCACAAGGGCCCATTCTGCTGTTGTTATGGAGGCAGAAGTCACAATAAAGGGACTTTCCAGTCTTTCAAGGATCATGACTCTTAACAGGGGGAAAAATAATGTAGACTCTCTCTTTCATGCAGTTGCCTTCAAGTTTGATACAGATTTGTGCTAAACATATGCCTGAGATGGGACAACAAAAAGTGAAATTGTAGGTGATGGGGCAGATACAACCTGCTTTTGAGATTTTTGTCTTTGCCTCTTGCTCCCATGCTATTTGACTAATGATATGTGTTTTGCTTATTGATTGGGAAGAGGATTGGATGGATACCTAGGGAGGTAGATATTATGACATGATTTTGTCTTGCTTGTTGCTATTTTTGAAAGCTGTGATGCTTCAGATGTTTAAAATACGAACCTGTGCACTTGCAAATTACATTGCTAGAAAACTAGAGAGGAAACTGAAGTTTAGACAGAAATTTAGGTCAGAGTAAAAGAACTGTTCTCTGTGTTCAGAAGAATAGAGCAAAAATCCAGAAACAGACTCAGGTGGATGAATCCAGACTGCTGCACAAGATGCTTCTAATAGAAGTCACACTTGCTTGCCTTCAGTGCATTTTGAGGAAAAAGCTCCACCATTATTTTGCTTCTCCAGATGCATGAGTGTAGAATGGAAGTTCCCATGTAAATGATGGGAACTTGATGAAGAAGAATGTCTTTCTTGGGGACAAGTATAATTTATATAATAAGGTCAATTAGTTTTGCACCTTTTCACTACTAACCTTAACCCCCCTTGAGATGGTTGACTTTTCATTTTTTTTCTAGTGAAGCTGGATCTTCTCTTTGGTATTACATTCATTTTTTACCATTTCATTATAAAGAAAGAATTTCAAAAATATATGTAAGATTCATATCAATATGTAGGTGCTGCATGTGGGCTCTTCTGAAGGAAAGGGCTAGTAAAACACCAGCAGGGCCTCAGGAAATTGCTTCATCTCTTTACTCTATCACGGATATTTAGGTGCACTGAGATACTGCTCAGGTCAGCATTGCAGAACCTAAGTGATGTAGGAACTGAAATATCTCAGGAGAAAATCCCAGCAGTACCTAAAGTGAGAATCTAAGCTCTTGAATCAAGCACCATGTCTCTGCCATCCCTGCAGAACAGTTGCTGCACCCTGCATGCTTACAGACCCCCCTGGCAACTTAGTGGGCAACTGGGCAACCTCACACTGCCCAAGCGTTTGCACCTCTCCAGGAAAGCACTTTCACAACAAAGTCAGTAGTGCAGGCTGTGCTTGGGTGAGACAAACCCAGTCTTCAGCTGCGCAGGGATGCTCAGTGTGCTCTGACTCAAGCAGGCTCTATCTAAACTGCGAGGGGCATCACCACCTTTTCCTCAAATTTCAGTCAGGAGAAGGCAGAGCTGCTGACAGCAGTGTGCAGAGTGACTCCTTGCACCATGGATGTCTGGTCAGATCCCCTTCCTTCCTGTGTGGAAATGTAGCTATGATTCTTCTTGAATTTAGAGAAAAGTACCGAAGATAAATAAAGGAAAGTTTATTACAGCATTGAAAGTCTTACTGGTCATACAGCATTCCAGTAGTGCCCAACATCTAGGTGCCTTTGGACAGCTGATCAAAGTAACCTTTAGAAATCACCTGATTTCAGAGAACACATCAACCAGCTGTGGAGAGCAACACAAAAATGAAAACAGATGGAATAATGAATTGTCTGTGAAAGCTGGTAATTTTTAAGTCTCTGTATATGTGTGTGCCTGCATGTGCTGAACTAGCTGTACTACCTGTGTTACACTGCAGAGTCCCCAAAGCAGGTACTCAAGTACAGCACCTGTCCTCTTAAAAGACCTCACTCTCTGCTAATGCAGTTGTCTCCTAAAGTTTTCAGGGGTGGGGAGTGGGGTAGTGTTGGGGTTCTTTTGTCTCTCATCTTTTTTTTTCTCCTACATCTGAGCTTGCTTACACTTCACTGGGGTAGCAACATGGGTTATATCCCACTAATTAAACAATAGGGGGGTATGGCTTTTCTGGCTAAATGGTGCTCTCTATTACTTTGTGTCCCAGCCACCAACTAAGCCAGACGTACCTGTTACATTGCACTTGGTCAGTAGGGCTGTGTCTACCATAAGGGCTCCTGCTGGTGTGGATCAGCTAGCCACAGGCTGAGCTTCTTCAAAATGCTTTGTGCCACTCTCCCCCTCCATCTGTTTATACACACACATGATTTATGTATCAGGGCTGAACTGGAGACAGCTCACATGAATCTGTCCAGGTACTTGTTTTTCTTTTCTGCAAAAAACTCTGCTTAAAGAGAACTTTTTATGCTATCTTTTCAAAATTTTGTCAGTGATTGCAGCTTTAAAAATAGAAACATTTAAGTAAAGTTACATATTTTAAGGCTGTTTTTGTCCAGATTTCCTAGAGTGGCTGTTGGAAGTGAAGGTTTGTTTCTCTGAAATATCCATTTTGCCCATGAAGCTTAAAATTCAAGTGTTCTCTTTATTTTTCTTTCTTTTTTCTCTTCTTTTCCTACCTGTTTTTCATTCCTACAGCCCTAACATTAGTGTAAAATCAGGCAATGAGGAGTGAACTGTATATCCTTTTGCCTATCACCCCACCTCTGCGATCATCTAGTTCATAGATGTTTTCAATTACCCTGCTGTTTGTTTTGCCTTGTGATCTTGCCCAGTCAGTATTTAGACAGTGATGCAATGTATGTACAACCCCTTCAGGTATTTAACAATACCTCTTTGCACTTTGTCAGGCTTCTTCCCCCAAATGTGCCTTGAATACCATTGCAGCAGAGAAGGCAGATTAATTTCAAGAAACTACAAAAAAGAACAAACCTCCCCTTAAAAATAAACAGCTCAAACATAAAAAAAATTCCAAGCTAACAGTTCTACTTTATAGCTTATATGTCTGTTTTACCTAGGCTGGCTAATGGTTTCTGTGTGGAAAATTAGAGTGTGGGCTGTTTGTTTACAGGGATCTAAACATGTGTATTTTTATAACTTCTCTGCTGTCATAATGAATTACCAGCCGTAAGCTGTCCTTTGTTGGTTTTCAAGAAAATCAAATGAAACCCAGCAGGAGCTCCCAGAGTGCATTGTCCAAGAGTGTAAAAATGCTGTGTTGATGACAGATCATACTGTTTTTATTAAAGCTAAGAATACTGACTTTACTTTGCTTTTTGACCCTAGTGCTTTACTGTCAAGGTGATTTTATTTCTACAAATTTTCCTTCTGCAGGCCTCATCAACGATTCACCATAAAACATTAGACAAATTCCCATCATCTGTATATGATTAGAGCAGATTCTGTTGTGCTGCTTGCCGCAACCGAAAGTGATGTTTTTCAGCTTTTTCTGAAAAGGAGTCAATTTACCAGCCTTCATTCATAACACAATGTCTCCTTGTTTTCATATCAGTTTTCTTTGGTTCTTTTTAAGCTGATAAGAACATAATTGAAGGAATTTTAATGCACTCTTTGATAAGGACTGCAACCAATTTTTCAATTCTACTGTCTAAAAAATTTTACCTTAAAAAAATGGTTTTGTAAAAATGTCCTGACAGATGAGCAGGATGCACATGAGACAGTCTGCTCTAAGAATAGTATGAGATAATTGAAATTCTGTTGAGAAAAATCTTCCCAAATTAAACACATGATAACATTGTAAGATTTTGTATAGACAATTTCAGGATCTTTTCTACAAGAATTTCTCAAGGAAATAATAATCTAATCCTACACTAAACCCAGCCCCATGCCAGAGTCAGAACAATTAATTCTACTGCTGTAAATTTTCCACACGTCTGCTTACCCAAACAATAATTTAATAAAATACATATGTATTAAAACTATATTTTTATTCTTTTCAAGTAGAAATATTTTAAGAATGGAAAGCGTCTTTCACAGAACCCTATATATTGAGTATTTTTTCAGCCATAAGCTTAGAAAAACTTCCATGGATTGTAGCTATGAGATAGAAGAGGAAGAGCAGGAAGTCTTTGTTTTTATTTTTATATCAATGCACACTATCTAGTCTTGCATGTTACAAAAATGGACTTGACATAGGCTTATATACAATTCCTAACAATGTCTGTCTGTGGTTTAGGATTGACCATCCTCTTCCTTTTCTTGGAAGAGAGAGAAAGAAAGACTGGCACAGTGAATCTGTCCTGGCGACCTGAACATTCATCAAGTATTGCCTTCTTGGACTAGAGATTTCTGATCTGCAAGGAACTCAAAATATTCAGACACACAATTCTGGACTGGGTATTTTGTCACTTTTGATGCCTTCTGATTTAAGCACTTCATGGCCAAAGAAGCACTCAGGTGCTCTTATGCGTCTCTTAACACACACACTTGCAACTCAATTTGGCATCTGATATAAGCTTTTTATTATTTAATTTTTATGTTTCATTAGCTTACTGAGCACTAGTAGAGTTATCACCTGTGTCAAAGCATCAAAATATATCTGCTTATTGACTGCTCTACAAAATAACTTCTTCTCTTGAATGAATACTTTATATAGTACTGTAGACTTCAGATTTATAGTGGAATTTTTTCTTTCCATGTTGCCAATTATGGTACAAGACAAGATACTAGTGATTCGTTTAGAAGACTTCAATCTATTGTAGGGCATGGTTGATTTATGTGCAGCTTTACTCCAGTGTGACACTACTGATGATGACTTTTCTCTGTCAGCCTTCTCTGACGTATTTTTCCTCATTACACTTCCNTCTACAGTCCTAATTCAAAATTGTTGGCTTCCCTCGTCTTGGAAGACTCTCACTGGTAAGCATAATTAAATGGTCACTGATATGGTGAAGATCTTCAGAAAATTTGCATTTTGGCAACTAAAATAAAAATGCCGATGTACTGAGGCAAATGTTTAGTATGAGATTGATTGTAGGACAACAGGCTGAATCTCTGTTTATATTAGGAAAACTGCACGTGTCAAAAATCAATGCAAGTTTCCGACGCCAAACAACTCGTGGACTTGAGGCTGTTTTCCTCTGTGTTACTCAGTCTGTGAGTTATGTCAGCAGGAAAGCCAAGCGTTTTGCACATTTTAAATTGCTGGCGAAGTCACAGATTATTCAAGCAGGAAACACAGTGAGACAAACTATGTACTCAAAAAAATATGCAGAAACACATTTTAGACTGGAAAAACAGTTGTTTTGAGAAGTGTTAGGTCTTTTCTTTGGTTTGTTCTCAAGGCCAGGCTGGTGCCTTGGACCCTATGGATTCAACCAGTCGCACTTATGCTGCAAAGGGCATTTAAGGGTATGATATTTTTGAAAGGGGAAAGACTGATGTTTGCTGGTCATCGGTGACAAATATCTTTTGGATCAGCATAGACAGGAGCTGTTTTGCCAAATATGGTGTCTGTTGCTCAGTCTCAGGAAATTTACCTGTGGTTTTGAGGATCTACATATGCAAAAGACATTGGCCAAAACTGTAACTGTAAATAAGCTACCCCAGGAAAGCTGGGGGTAGTAGGTTTTTTTAAGAACTTCCATTCAGATAGTCATCATGCTGTGGGGTCATCTGGGGAAGTGCTATGGACCTGAGGCCTGGAGGCAAGGGTGAATATGGGAGAGAAAGGCTGGAAATTATGTAGTTGGGCTGGGCAGACCGTGGCTGTCATCCTGTTCATCTTTTAGCACTGGGGGCCTTTCATCTGGGTGTAGGATTTCTTTGTCTGAGGTCTCCCATATAGAAGAGCAACCAGTGCCCACTTCCTCCTGCTCTCAGTCAGCTGGCTGTGGCTTCCAGCTCTGTGTGAGCAGCTGAGCCAAAGGCTCAAAGCTCCCCCTCTGTTCTAAAAACCTACCCACTGGAGAGGCACAGTAATTCTGTTATTAACCTTTTAATTTAGCCTTCTCCCTGGGAGGAAAGAATCTGCCTTGGAACAGATGTACTGCTCAGTTTTCCTCTGTTTTCATTTAGTTTGCTGGTTTTTTTAGTAACTAGAAAATCTGTGATATAATAATTCATTGTGCAAATGGTGGGTGATGCTATGCTGTATTCCTTTTTTCCTGAGCTGGATGCTGAAGTTCATCCATCAAAACCCAGTGATGTTCAGGACTCACTACGTCCTGAGATACTGTGTGTCTTGTCCCTTGAGTCCAGGTGATCTTGGCTCAGGAAGCTTCCAGCTCTGATTGCATGTGTGTCTTGGGGGCGTCATTGGGAGTGTTTCCCACCAGTGATTCCCACAAAGTTCTCAAGGCCACTGAGGTGCTTGGTTGCTTCAAGGATGCCTGTGCCCTGATTTGGCCCCTGTGCTGTCTGGTGCTCTGATCTCTTGCCAAAGATATGTTTTAACAGTATTGTCAAGGAAATCTGTGCTCTATACAACTCTTAGGGCATTTAAGAACAACCCTGTGGCTAGTTTTCTTTTTTTTTTTTTCCTGAGAAAGGGATTCTGAGGGATTTATTGATATTCTTGTTTTAGTTATTAAAAAAGTCTTATGGCTTTCTTAAGAAGTTGATATTAAAATTCATATTTATTATCCTAAAATATTTTACTCAGGTTGTATTTCAGCAGAGAAGAGTGGAATGTTACACTCTAGTTAAATCAGCTACTTAAAATGCAGTGTATAACTGTGCTTAATTTATCTTCTAATAGGAGATTGGTCAGAAAAATTCGAATTGCCCATTTATATTTCAGCGCAAAATTTCCAAGGATCTTTGAAGACTGACTTCCTAATCTTATAATGGTGTGTTTATAAACATGTATATTTGAAAACACGGAACCTGATGTGCAAATTTACACTTGCTGAATATTAAATATGAAACAATCATATAAATGTGAGGAAAACCTGTCAAGTAGCAGCTGTCTGTGGGCAGTGTTTAGGCAACCAGCAGCCATTCCAGCAATACATGAGGTTTGTGCTGCAGAGTTCAGGAAAATGGCTTCGTATCTCTTATTTCTGCTCTGACTCCTTCTGACAGACTGATAAAATTAGCAAGTGATGCAGAGGTTTTTAACTGTAAATGGGTATTTTCTAGGATATTTTTTACTGCTGACCACATCTGTGAGGCTGAACTGGGCAGTGGGACCCACAGTCATGAAACAGCTTGTATGAGTGTGTCCATGGTAGTGCGACTCACTCAAAATACCAGATCCTTTGATTTAGGATCCCTATTCCTGCAATTAGGGCTGCCAAATTGGTCTTCTGCGAAAGCACCTAATCTCAGTAATCTCATAATCCCATACATCTGTGTGTTAGCACAGACGTGTTCCAGGAGAACTAGGCTGGATGTGCATATGTATCACAGTGGTAGTTACACCTTTGAGTATGGTATAGTACAGTTTGGTCATAGCTGTGCCTCTTTGTGAAATGAACAGCTTCTAAAATTAGCCTAAAAAAAATCTTTTTGGGGAAGGCATCTGAAGCTAACGTACAACTAGTAGTTTTGCTGTCCTTTTTTTAAATCCATGTGGTGTTGGTTCCAAATTTTGTCTTTGTTGTTCTTTGTTTTCTTTGATAATCTGTATTTTGTAAATAAAGGAAATATTGTTTTCTTTTATAAAAAAAATCATCACATAGTCCTGGGATATTTAACAATGAATAGAACTGAAGTAATTTTATTATGCTCTTTGACATTAATGAAATATGTTCATTATATATGTTATGTCTCTGTATACTTAGGTATGTATGAATCACTCCTTTCATCTCACTTGCAGGAAAAAAAGATTACTCTGGACCAAAGTGGACCAACTTGACATTTTGGGATCTCAGGCTCAGTGGTAGGTTGACCTTGGCTGGCTGCCAGATGCCCAGCCAGCTGCTCTATGTCTCTTTCTCAATGGCACTGTATAGAAAAAAAAGATGGACCATCTCATGGGTTAGATAAGACAGGAAGGTCATTTAATTACCATTATGAGCAAAACAGGTTTGAAGTGGGAAAATTTAATTTATTGGCAGTTAAAATAGAGCTGGATACAGAGTTGGACAGTGAGATGCAAAGACATCTCCCCTCTGTACTGGAACCAGCAATGCCCAGCTCAGGGTAGCCTCTGGCCTCCTCTCACAAAGACTGCTGCAACTACTGGGCAGCCTCATTTCCTGGTCCCTGGTGGGCTCTTTCCTGGCGAGGGCAGGGGTCAAGCAGGGGCAAGGGTAAGAAATGGGAGTTGTGGGCAAACTCCATCTTCCACAGTTCACTCTCCACGGCCTGAATTAAACGAGCATCAGGCAACTTATCAGCCGAGGCTGAGCACCACCAGTGAATTTCTCAGTGCTGCTTCCCTGTATATGCATTAGCTAAAGATGGCTGCAGAAATACAAGTCTGACCTTGGCAAAACTCCTGGGTTTCTGTAGCCTCACTGTATGGCATCTGTCTGTATGTGACTTCATTGCAGTAGAAAGAGTAGAAGGTATAATCTCCTGCTGCCACAGGTCTGTCCACTCCTAATGGCTCAGATCCTCTGGTGTTTCTTGTCTCGTCCTAAAAATGGCACAGAGCATGTACAGGGTCCTGTAAGCAATCGGTCTGAGAGATTTTACCACTCACACAATCACAGTGTCCCCTGGACAGGTTCAGTGAAATACATTAAGTACATGTTTAATTTTAAGCACATGTTAAAGTTCTATTAGTATTTAAGGGAGTACAATGTGGGCTTATATTTAGGTACTTGCTTAAAAATGATTTATTGAGGAGAGATAAAATTAAGCCTACACTTAAGAGCTTTGCTCATTGAAAGAGTGGAATATTTACATTTGCTCCAAACACATGTTTGAGTCATTAGGATTTGTGATATATAAGTGGGATTTGCTAAGTTTTTGTTGTCTTGCAGTTGGTTAAGGAGAGACCAAGGTGCACAAACACCTTGGTGATACTTTATTGGTGGATTCTCTTTAAAAACAGATCTTTAAAAAATAGAAAGTGGTTTCTTGTACAACAACCTGGATAAAAGCTGATAGGTTTTACTTTCATTCCTCTGTCTCTTTAAATGTGGATATTGGGTCCAGGTCCATAGAGAGCAGGGTGCTGGGCTCTCTGCCTCAGGGAAGCCTCCACTGTGGGTGCTGCCTTGGAGTTTGCAGGTACTGTAACCATTTTTAAGGTTTTGTGGCTTTTGAGTTGCTTTTTTTTTCTTCATACCCTTATATTTTATCTGAATTTATGCGCACAGAAATGCTAGCGATGAGTTAGGGCTGAGTGTGTGTGCAGAAAAGCTGTGGCACACAGTTGCCTAATGGGAAACAGTTGGGTTTGCACTGCTGTGTTGCAGAGCACTTACTGGAGGAGATATATACTTTGGAAATTAAAGATAGAGTTTGTGTGCTTTCTTGTTGTGAGAAGTGGAGTTTCTTAACCCATTCTGACTAGCTGGAGAAGTTTTATTGCAGGCTTCAGCAGAGTTCTGTGTTCTTCAGTGCCTCTCTGCTGCTAGCTCACTGTTTTATTGAAAATTTAAGTTGTTCTATAGGTTTTTTGGTTTTTTTCAGAAAAAGACCAGCTCTTGGGGGCAAGTAGCAAGGGTAGAGTCACAGCTTTCATTGTGTGAAATAAGTATGTGCCAGAGCCTAGTATTTCAGGAAAAAAATCAGTTAAAATGTGAGTTAATGAATCTTTTCAAAACTGGGCCTTCAAAAGTTACTGTAAAAGAGACTAAGTTATGCTCCTACCTTGTGATTTCTTTAAAGGTCTCTTTCATGATCTGAGGTTCCCACTCATGATTTATCCTGAATACTTGGGGTTTGGCAGTACCCTTGCTGCATAGGACCAGAGGTATTTGATATACTATTTGCCTCTGTTGATTCTGAGAAGTTTGAAATATATGTTCAGTTTTATGGTGCAAGCAGCTATTGGCTTTCTGGAAGGCTTCCACAGCAAACTGGGTCTCTGAATGTGCACATGTGCCCCCAAAACCTCCCCACACAGCGCTGATCTGTGAGACTAATGCATGCGGGAACTCTGGGCTGCCAGAAAAGCAGATATTCACAAGTATTACCATGAACCATATTTGCATATCAATCAAACATACTTGAAAGCAGGGGTTAGTAACCCTTTCTTTCTGAGTGGGCATGTTCCACTCTGTGTTCTGCCACTATGGCTTTGATCTGTAGAAAAGCATGTTTACTTTTTAACCACAGTAGTTCTCTTTTAATCAGGGTGTGTAGCTCCGCTACAGGGTAACAAAACAAGTGAAAAACATTTGAAATGAAGACTTAATATTTTCAGATGAGGGTTGTCTTTTATTATGAAGAAAAATGTGCTCTTCAGAGATGCAGGCTAGCTAATATGTTGATGGATCCACTTCGTTTCAGGTGTGTCTTTTTTTACTTTATCAGCAAAATCAAAAATCTGAGCTCATTGCTTGGAAGCATTAGGACCATACAGAGCAGAGTTGATAAATGTGTGCATGTCTGCCTCATTTTGTCTAAGGAAGCACCTTAGGCAATGATGACATTGCTTCCTGATAAAAAACTTGTACACCAGATTTATTTTGCTTGTGGCCTCTGTTTGTAAGAGCTTTACAAGGCTTTGCAGGCCAGTTGCTGTAACTTACTTTGCTCAGGAAACCTGTAGCTACTGAAACTGAGGACAGCACAAGCAGGCAGTGTTGCTCATGGCATAAGGGTTTGTGATCCAGGGACATGCCAGATACTCCAAACTCCTATCTCTGTGTGACCTTAGGCACATGTCCTGACCTCTGCTTGTCTCATTCACCCAGCTATGAAATTGGGTAAAGCAAGACCTCTTTGAAATCTAGATGATGTACCTGGGCTGAGCTCTCCTGGTTAAAAGAAGGAATCCTTAAGTTTTTTGTCTTAACCTGTGTTTGGTGCGCAAGTGTACTTGGGCAGTTTCTCCTGTTTGTTTGAGGCTGAAGGTAGCGCAGAAGAATGTCATCATATGAAAATCACCTACCAGAGCCTCTCCACAAATTCACAAGGGAGAATGTGAAGAAGGCCTGATTTAGTGTGGTGGGTCAAAATCTCCTCAGGGTAGATGATGGGTGTTTTAGTAAAGAAAACCTTGCAAGAATCAAAGAGAAGAATCCAGCACAAGCCCATAGTGACCTGATCTGAATTTTTAGTGAATTTGCCTGGGTTATGTTTACAGCCCACTCTTTTTCTTTCTTTCTTTTTTAATACATAGCTTGTGGGCATGAACAGTCTTATAAACAGGAAACCCTGTGTATCTCTTGGAGACAGACCTCAGAAAGGGAATTTTCAAATTTCTTGCATGAGGCCACATTGCATCAGCTTAAAGTTTCCTTTAAGATTTGGATATGAAATTGTTCGCGTGTGTGTTTCTAAAATAAAGAATGGGATTAAAGGAAAGTTTAATCAAGTTTCACAAATGTCATCACCATCACAGCTTGAATGTGGTTAGCTAGATATAGACACAGATGTTACCATCTCTCAGCATTCTGTTGCCACTGGAAGCAATGAATTGTCTTATAAGTTTAGTACCCAGTAACTAAAAAAACTGCTTAGCAAACAGCTCTGCAAATAGCCCTCACTGCTGGGCACACCCCATCAAGAATGTTTGTTGCAGCTGTGAAATGCACAGGGAAACTCGATTGAAATTTCTCAACTCATTTGGTTTCGCGTCAGCATCTTCTGTGCTGTTGGGATGTGCATGGTATGTCTTTCCTGATAAAACACTGCACTGTTCCTTTGGCTTCGATGTATTTCAATGACTTCAGAAAATGAGGCTCAGAATATCTCTTTCTGGTTTTTCATTAGTACAGAAATAAAAGATTTAAAGATCATTAATTAGTAACCAAGTTCAGCCATGAGTTTTAGAATTTGTACTGATTGTACTGAAGTAATACAGCACTGTAAGCAAAAACACGTATTTCTGGATGAGAGTGAAAAGGCTCTGCCCAAAAATAAATAAATAAGCCACAAGAAGACCCCAGGCACCCACAGTGGATCCTCCCCCAAAAGACTCAAGGCACTAATAGTCTGACTCATAGAGCAGGGCTTCTGTTCTACACAATGGGCTTGTTTTTAATTTCACCTGTTCAATTTCACATGTTGCTGGTCAGACAAATCTCTTAATTTGGCACCTGCTTTCTGCTCTAAGGGCAATTAATCCCCAGCTGCTGGGAATACTGGCTCCATAACAGTAGGACCACCCTGTCTGATGATGGTTTCTTCCAGAGCAGCCTCCTTATGCTTACTGCCTTTAAGGTGTGGTAGCCTGTATGCTGGAGCTGTGGGCTTCCTTCCAGACTCCCTCCCTGGCCTTCCAGCCCTCCTTTCCTGAGGCTAGGAGGGCAGACCTGTAAGGACACAGGGCTGGGCTGGGCCAGCCATGCCGGGCTCAAGCCAGGATGCACCAGCAGTCTGAGTGGGGTAACGCTGCATGCTGCAACACAGCTCCTGTTTTGAAGACCGTAAAGATGTCAGTTTTGGAGAGAGCTAGATATTATCATTTAAACTGACTTTGAAGTAGAGAGGACCCCACACCCTAACCTCTCTCTCTTAAACTATGTTGTTACAAGTCACTTAAGATCATCTTTCAGTTACATCTTTAAATATATAACTACATACTTTCTGTGGTTACAGAACTGATATATTTTTCAAAACTACATATAAATCTATATGTCTATATAGATAAATATATCTGGACATCATATGTACTTCTAGCTATTTTTGTTATACAAAATGAACATTTTTTGCCAGAAAATCCCTATTATTTTTATTAATCTGTAATGATGAATGAAAGCACGTATTTTAAAAACCTCTTCTTTATAAGGCAGGAAATTGTATTTGCTTTTGTTCATTGGTAGCACCAATCTATTCTGACAGATCTGTGACAGAGATAGAAAGCAGAAGCATCTCGAGTACTGACTTCTACACTTATTTCCTCAAAGCAGAGGGCAAAGAAGCCAAACATTTAAAATGCATGGATTCCTCTGAAAGCTTTAAACCTATTAGGGCACATGCACGGCAACTTTGCACACAAATTGCCCCCAAAGTAAGTCTTGATTTTAGGACTAAGCCAAGCTGGCATGCAAGAGCAGTTGCTGTTGATCTTTTATACTAATTTTGGATTAATTGTGATCTACGGCACTGCGTAAACATGCTAACCTAGTACTTCAGCTTCACCACAGCTAAACATTAATCCTTCCTAATGCTCTAAGTCAACTTTTAGTCCTTAGCAGAATTTACCTTAATCTCTGGCTAGGAAGCTAACTGATTTACAAAACATAATCCAGGAGCTCCAGAATCTTAAGAAAAATATGCAGAGAAGCAATTCATCTAGGCAGAATGATATGCCTCCCTGGTATCCTTCCTAGGGTAGTACTGGGAGTAGCTCTTCAAAGATATCAAGGCCTGTAGTATAAAGGTGTCTTTCCTTTTTAAAGATAGAATACACATCTAAATTCAATTTGCCACACTAATTTTCTTACCTTTCTCAGATTGCTTTATTTATGTTACTGATTGTTATGAAATATTAATTTGGATGCACTTTTATATGCAATATACATTACTCAATATGGACAAACAAGTCCGTGGTGCTGAAATACTGGAATTTTATAATCTTTACTTCAATTTTGTTTAGCATTTTAGTGACGCTCTAAGAATCAGATTATTCCGGAGAGCTTTGGTGGCAATTTGGAGAATGGTGGTTTTCTCTTGTTACTTTGTTTTTGGAGAGGGGTATTGGTTAACTGGGGAGTATCTGGAGAATAGCTTTATGGCTAGGAGTATCTGTGGAAATCACATGTCAAGAGGATGTTTTGCAACAGAACTGGGACAACTCCTGGATGAGGACCAGTTAATACTCCAGATTGCCATCAACCAAAATGTCAAGAGTCAAAAAAGGGAAGTGTGCAGAGTTGCATACAGAGAATGTGGAAGAACTCAACTTAGTCTTCATAAGCCTCCTGTGTATATATTATACATTTTAAAGGCTGGGCTGCTCTGGACCCTGTCTACTTACTAAAAACCAGAGTTGTCTTCAGTCCTTGCTGAAAGCCTCTGCTTATGGTACATCAGTGTCTGGAAGTGATTAATTGCTTTTCACTGTGCTCTCACAATTTAATTTCCTCCATTATCTTTATTTGCTTGTATACTTATTTTCCTCAGTCATCTGATGTTTTTTTTCCCAGGTTCATTTCCTAATTTGACTACTTTATCTGCATCACAGATTATGAGCCTTTGCTAAAAAGCCAAGGAGCTGGATCTGTGCTGAGCAGGTCGGGGAAGAAGACGTAGTGACAGCCAACACCTCACTCCCACTTAGTGAGGAGTTTAGCACTACCAAAATAAATGAGGCATATTCATGCTTTGTGACTATCTCCTTAGAACCTGAAGGAGAAATTTTTGCTGTGTGCAATTTTATCCCTGAGAGCTTTAACTCTTCTCCAGATTTCTGTCCTCCACTTAACAGTGAAAATCCAATTTTTAACAAGATTTGTTGAATCCAAAATTTGGATTTTCCATAGTGAATTTCAGGGCAATTTTTGAGGTGTGGAGTAGGGACCACTGTGTCCAGGGTGATGTAGATCAGGGGGTGTGATTTGTGATTCCATCTGGTTGAGGTCCAAGCTGCCTGAGGACTGCTCTGCAATATTCCTGCTGAGTGAGACATGTCCCTGAGGGAACAAGCCACTGTGCAAGGCAGCCTCTGCTCCAGCTCACCACCTGCATGGTGGCTGCAGGAAGGTGTTGTGAGAGCGTCACCAGCCGTCAGGAGGGTGCTGGACTGGGAGTCCCAGCAGCAGGGCCTGTATGAGTAGCTGTTTAACACATGCCAGCGAGCAGCAGGAAGGGTGCTGGCCACAGGAGCTGCCCCTCGGGTTCAGGTTACTGAACTAAGCTGGCAATGGGCAGGACCTATATTTAGGTCTGGAATCTGTACCAGTGTGGTAGAAAGCTCATGTACACATCATCCTCAGGTAACCCCTCTGCCCTTTGCCCTGAGAAAGCCTCCTGACTGCTTTTCAGGGTCCAGCAGTGAGCAGCTCTCCTCCTATGTGGCGCAAAGCATATGGATAGTTTTCAGCTCTTTACATGCCCCTCAAAAGCTGTCTGTCTGTGGGCCCAGCACACCTTGTCCCTTATGGCTCTGAGTGAAGAGAGGCTCCTATGGACCCTCCATGCCCCATGATTGCCCCCAGCACAGCCTCAGGCAGGGCAGCGGCTGGCTGACACCTTCCCACGGTTGCAAGGGAGTAGAAAGAAACAGAAAAAAGCTGTAATTCTCTGCCTTTAAATCCAAAGGGAAAATCAGAGTGTCTCAGGGATTTTGATTTAACTGGATGCAAAATTTCAGACCACTTTCTTTGGGTCAGTTTGTGATAGATTTTAGTGCTTTGACACTTCATAGATGTATTACTTTCTAGTCTCCTTATTGATTGAATTTCCAGAAAGGCTAGGGAGCAGGATTTTCTGTAAAAGATTCTGTAAAATCTGGGCTGGTCTAAGTATTTAAAATACGTGAATGATGTGTCATAGCAGCATCTTCCTTGAATCAGATATTTCCATTTTGCTTTAGCCTGTTCTCTGGTTGGCTAGCACACCTGACAGGAAAGGAAAATGTGTCATTTTAGGGAAATTCCCTTAAGGCTGAGCACAAATGGACTTGGACTCTTCTAACTATATCTGCTTGTCTTAAAATGGTGTAAAATCCATGCTGATAATTCATAATTCTGTTTTTACCAAAGATCTAAGTTTTCAAACAAAGGAAACCAGATTGTTGAAGTTCAAGATTTGATAAGTCGCTCCCTTAATGTTTTGGGCTCTTACCCAAAATGTTATAACTTTGACATAAAATTGGCAGGAGAGTAATCCATTTCCAAAACAGTGTCTTGAATTCATTCATTTTTCAAACGGGGTTTCTGCCCTGCATTTGCCTGTTCACACTCATTAAGATTTTAAAATAGCAGTAATCTGATTTTGTTGCTCTGGTAATTTTTTTTCACCCTTTACAAGCTGGGCCAAGCACTCAACTGAGGAACAGAGCAAATATTTATCTGCAGGGCACATATGCACATTGGAGAGAACTGGTCTTAAAATGCATTGCGTTAGAAAATGAAGTTGTAGATAGAAGTTATCAAAACTATATGATTTACAAATTATTTATGGGCATTTTTTTCCTTTATGTGTTATAATATTTGGAACTTTTTGCACTCCTGATGGCATCACCTGGCATGATTTTTATGGCACAGCTGACTTCATTCACTCATCATCCCAAATTACTGAAATAGGTTTTGGAAAAGACCTCATTCAGCCTTTGGAAGGGAGATATGATCCCTAAAAATGCAGACACTCAGAATCAGGTGTTCAGATAGACAAATTCCTTCCTTCTTGAACAGAAACTAGAGTTTGGAGATGTTGCATGAATCCAGACAGGGAGAAAATTACTCTCTCCAGTCCTAGAAATAGGAGACATTCGGGAGGCAAGGTAGGTCTGGGAAACAGGTGCATTGAATAAAAGGAGTTTGAGAGGAAATTTCATCCCTATGTGTTTACAGGATGGGGTTTTTTTTGTCTGGAAAGTGATTTTGTTTCACGAGTGGATCCGAGGAGAGCCTGGGAATTCAGAATAGCCCAAAGCAACAGGGCTTTGTTGTTTAACAACTGCCTGATTTATTCCTGGATACATTACTTGTGCTTATATCTGACTGCTGAAATTCATTAATTGTATCACTTATTGCACTAATTTATGTTCTCCAAGACCTGAGGAACCCACAGCATGTTAAATGCCCACATGGCTCCAATGATTGGGATGACTGAAGGGTTGTTTATTTTCCCCTCTTGGGTTTGTGTTGCAGTTGTCACACAGTTTGCCAGCACTAACCCATTTCTGTGTGCTTCTGCTCACACAAATTCAGAGTCCTTTGAAGGAAGGAGGGCAGAGATGACAATTAAGAGGTTATGGTCTTGTTTGAGAATTGGAGGTGTTTTATGACTCCACAAGCACTTTAACCTGAGGAAAATGAAAGGCTCACTGCTAAGAAAGGCTAATTTAGACTTCCTAGCAGGGATGCTATTTATTAATGAACTTGGTTTTTTTTTAATTGAGTTGGAGCTTCTTAGCCTGAGAAGTGCCAAGAGAGGCCCCACAAGCTTTCCTTCCTCCACACTAAGTGACCCTTGAGAAGAGGTGCAGAAATGGATCTGACTCCTGCCACCTCATAATCTTGGTAGCTGTAAATCCTTTCGTCATGTACTGGAAGGTTTATCAGAAACAGCATGGAAGTTCAGGTTCTTTTAATAGATACTTGTTATTGAGACAACATAATCAGCCATAATGATTTTTTCTGTTCTTTTTTCTTTTTTCTTTCTTTAACTTTTCTTAGGACCACTGGCAACCTTATAACAAACTGTCATTTTTGGGAACTAAACTAGGCCTCTTTGGGGTATTTGATTTTTTTACTATGTGAGTGCAACAACTTGCATACAGTACAATAAAAAAAAATTATATTTTTCTACAACTTCATTAAATTTTCTAGGCCATGTTTCTTCAGCCCATTTAAAGGGTTAAAAAAAAAGAAAGTAAAAGTGAATGCAGCACGCTGTGCCCCTATATCCATGTTAGGACCCTGAATGGTTATTAATTATATTTTCTTTCTCAGTTTTCACAGGTGACAAATCTTGTCCCCTAAACTAAATACAGTTAATAATGATACCTAAAAGTATGCCTGTAACATATAAATCTTGATCATAGTGTCACTTCAGAACTGGAAGTTGCTAGGAGATAAACCCTTTGCTTGTACCTAAATGCTGTGGGATACGTAACCCACAGGGAATGGTTGCTTAAGGAGCAGAAAGAAAAGTATCGGTACCTTTTTGACAAGCAAATGCATTTTATGATGTATAACCCAGCTTGGTGTAATCATGTTGATGTGCAAATCATATGGTGGATGGAAAAGGGTGACATGTGAGTTGCAGAAGCAGATGTAAGTGCCTGATCTGTTGTGCATCTGCAAGCCTTTATGTCATCTTCCCAAAGTCCTTCCATGTCAATAGGTATTGCTAAATGTCACTTCTTAAAGGGATCTTGTCATATTTGTAATTCTGACAGGTGTACATGACTTAAAAAATTGTTTTAAAATCTTATTTTTTGCCAGTTAAGAATACATTTAATGTGGATTGCGACTATGAGAACATTATATCTGCAAACAGTGATCTTTTCCCTTTTTTAAGGGATGTTTTAAAATGTAAAAAAAGCGGAAGTGTTTTACTCCTTAAGGAAATGAAAACATATGAAAAGAATATGTACTGTTTAAACTTGTTTTGGTAATGTGTTTTAGGAATATATGGTGTTAGCAACAGTAGCTTGAAGTTTTTTCTTTTCTCGAGGTAACTGTCCTAGAGTGGTGGGAGGAAGTCACATCAAGATATAATGTAAACTATTCAGTATTTTCTAACTTAAGCAGAAACACTGAGGGCATCCAACCTCTGTTTTATTTTATTTGAGGTAATTTTATTATGAAACTCTTCTTACTGCAGGTGCTTGTGAAAATACCTTGTCACTTTATTTCTCGTGTTCCCAAACAGGCTTATTTGTTGTGATAGTCATGCCAATGAACTTCCAGGAAGGTCAAATACAAAAAGTATTAAAAAATGGCAAACACATGTGACAAATAGGCTCCAGTGTGTAGTGCTAGACCATACCACTGCTTGAGAGGTTGTGAGCATAGTAATCAGTTTTGTTTGAAAAGGTCTTTTATTTGTACAGAATCCAAAGATACATCCAGCTACGTGTAAAAATACATGCCAGTCACATAACTGGCATACTTCTATTTTAGACTAGTTCAAGTAAAAATAAGTTGAATAAATTATGTAGTAAATAGTCTATAATATTCAGTTTTACATATACATGCAGATGGATAAAAATATGTGTATACACAAGCAATTTGCTATGATTAGCTGACAAGCTGAGGCATGATACAATGCTTAATAATGTCTAGTAAACCTCTAAATGATGTCAGTCTATCACAGAGCTCTTTTCATGATATTATCAGCAGTCATTAAAGTTATTTATTGCTGTCATCATGCATTTCTGTAACCCGTGGCAACTTGGCAGAAAATTACTAGCACAGCTGATGATAGATTCAGTTTCAGATTTTGGATATGACAATCTAAACATATTAATGGTATTTTTATGCTTATTGGAAAACCGTGCTTCCTAAGGCATGCTGTATTTCAAATACAAAATATAGAAAATAAATAAAACATTTATGCATCTTTCACATTGCCTGTTAGGAGCATCTGCCCTTTAATAAAGAATGATTAATCTGCAGATTTTGGGGTGGTCTGTTGAGAGGGAAAACTTCACTATCTCTTATTTACAGATACAGCAAAGTGGAAAAGACCTCAAAGTGAGAGACAGAGACATTTACACATCAAGTCGGCTGAGGGGAAACAGCATTCTCAAAGAGGACTGCACCACTCTCTTGGGATTGAGCGCTGGTGCTGCTGCTCCATCCCATACCTGCACATGCTGCATTGAGGGCAACACCTGTACCCTCCTGTCTTTAAATCTCCCATTTCCTAAAATTATGGTGTTAGGCAGTTGAATTGCTACAAACCTATTCCAGAATTAAACTATGATTATGTTGTTTTTTAGGAAACACATGGTATTTATTCAGAAAATCTGTTTTATGAAGGGAGAAAATGGAGATGAATAAATCTGTTTTTCTGTGAGTATTTAACTCAAGACTACCTGGCTAAACAGGGTGAATTCAGCTTGGTGTGCAGTATGAAGGCTGTAGTTCTTCCACAGCAGCATTTAATCTCGAGGACTTTTAAAATACTTTGGTATTTAGCAATAAGTTAACAATTATACAGGTTTAAAAGATAAAGAAGAAGGAAACACACGTGTTGTTTAATTCATTGTCAGCTAAGTATTGTCAGATACTTGAGTGGTTTTTTTTTGTGTGTGTGTTTTTTTGTTTGTTCGGGGTTTTCTGTTTAGTTTATTTTAATGGGTTTTTTGTTGTTGTTTTTGTTGTGTTTGTTTGTTTGCTTAATTTTAGTCCTTTCTGGTGAAACTAATGTACAGCTTTCAGAATTTGCTATTTTTGGACATACTGCAGTGGGGAGACACTGGTGTCTAAATATAATCCCCTCGATAAACTTCTTTTTCTTTCACCCTGACTACAGGGCAGGGGCAGGTGTCTTGTTAACGCTGCCGCAGTCACCGTGTATAGAAATGATATGGCAAGGATGTGTCCATGATGTATGTATTTGCAGAGTTTCTGCAATGAGACAGGAGCTATGAGATGCCTGAGGAGAGCCCAAGTTCAAATGGAGTTTGGTATTTTCACCTGTCATTATGTCCTGCAGGGCTTTCAACTTCAAATTTCTTCCTCTCTTAGGCTGTGGGTCTGGTTGGTGCTGCAGGCGCAGGCAGGGGCAGGTCATGGAGATGGGCATGTGCTGTGAGCTGGAAATGGGAAGGGTCTCCGAACAGTTAGTAAAGCAAAGGGCAGGTTATAGCCGAAGTGCAGTTCCACAACCCTATCAAATCATTTGGGTAGATTTACGCTAAATAAAAGTGTTATTTATGCTCGAGCAACATGCTCAGCTACTTAGAATAAATACAAATTATTCTGGTTTCTGAGTTTTGACATAGTTTTTGAAGTCTCCTAAAAGTTATTACGATCAGATGAACTTAATTACAGGGTACTTTACATATACTCATCTGGTAAATGTCATACGACAGACAGTCAAAGGGAAGGTATGCAGGATTTTCAGTCTCCCTCTTATGCTCCTTTCTGTTGCCACTTGAGCTTCAAGCATGCCTGTCTGAGCTGCTCCTCCTGTAAGAGAAAGAACAACCGCTCTGCCTCTCCCTTGCCCCCTCCCCTCCCCCGGCAAAATCCCCCAGAAAACAGGCAAAACTCAGATGGTTTCATGTTCGGAAAGGGAATGTCTGCCAGTTCACAAAAATAACTGTCTGGAGAAATCCCTGGAGTGGGCAGAGCATCACCTCTCCACTGCTTGCTCCAGCAGTAGCAGGGAGCCTCTCCCTTGGGTGGCAAGGATGCAGTGTGCATCTCCCCTCTGGCAGTGGCAGTTTAGCTGCTTCTCAAGTACCTGGGGAAGAGAAAGGGGCTGGGATGGGACATGTCTGAGAAATCAAAGGCTCTTGCAGCAAGCTTGGCTGGACTCCCACCCTGAGAGTGCAGCCATGGTCTCTGCCTGGGGCATGCAGTCCATGGGAGGTGGAGCAACCTCTCCTGAAGTGTGCTTGGCTTTTCCCAGGGATACCTCCTTTACAATGTTGTTTCAACATCTACCTTACTCTCTTCACTATGGCTCAGTAAACTTTGTGTTCGAGCTTTTAAGAACTTAGTATTTAAGCAGATTTTCTTTTCCTTTGCACAGAGTGCAGTTCAGTGTGTGCATATCTTGCTGCTTCAGACCGGTGGAAAAGCGGCCAAGTGGTTTCTTTAGAACTGAGTCAGTGCAATTTCCAGTGGTACTGTATACTTTAGCAGTGATAAGGACGTCCTTTAATCTACAGGGTCATCTCTTCCTACTGTAGTAAAATAGTTTTAGTGTGTGTGAAGTAAGTTTGAGTTCCTTCGTACAGAAAGGGTCTGACAGTGATGTAGGAGTGTGTAAATATATAAATATATTTAAAGACACACGGTTAAGCTTCTTAAAGCACACACCACCAAATACTTACATGTTCATATTTCTTTTCCAAGTGATGTTACACGAGGTA
Organism: Tichodroma muraria; assembly: GCA_013390105.1. NCBI lineage: Eukaryota > Metazoa > Chordata > Aves > Passeriformes > Sittidae > Tichodroma > Tichodroma muraria. The sequence goes on along the minus strand of WAAG01069466.1, from coordinate 3,452 downwards.
CAGCAGTGCATTTTTTTCCTCTTGCAGCATCTAATAACTATTATTAAAATTTTAGCATGTATTTATGCCCTACACTATACTACATACTATAATTGGAACTGTATTTTTAGGTCAGTTCTGGATCGTCTTCTGGACGATCGTCCAGAAGAAAAAACGTCTTCTGGATCACACTGAACAAATCTATTCCAAAAGAATGTTCCAGAAAACAAATTCTAAATTACCACTGTTTGTAGAAGTGTCAGCACTCACAGGAAGAGTAATTGTTTTCTTGAAAAAATTCTGCAACTGAGACAACACTGATAATTTTTTTGCTGGCTTTCACAGAAAGATATTTTCAGGTAGCAATGTGCAATATTCTTTCTCTTGGCATGTTTTATCAGACTCTTCATGGAAAGTTTTGCTTTTTCTTTTTTTCTTTTATTTTTCTTTAAATTTTAAATTAAAAAGCATCCTGACTAAATTGTGCCATCTAGTTAATAAGTAACAAGTGGCTCTAATAAGTCAGCTGTCATGCTTTTTATTTACAGTGTGTGCAGAAATTAAGAGGAGGGGGGAACAAATCTGGAATGAATTTCCATCACCCGTAATGATTTTTGCTAAGAAAACAGTCATTCAATGTAAACAACATCTGTATTTTTCATGTTGTCTGTCTAAATAATAGTTCTGTAAATAATTTGCGCCCACAGTAGGGCAACAGTTAGATTCCTTAATCTCTCAGTCATCCAGGGCTCTGTGCATAATGCAGACTTCTAGCATATTTAAACATATATCTCTCAAACTTTTGATATCTTTTCCTCACGGAAGGATTTCAAAATGTGGATGACTGCAAAATGCACTTTCATTCTCTGTGTTAGTGCTTTAACATTAGCCTGACTTTAATAGGCTGGGATGATTTCAGCTTATAAATCTTCAACTGGAGGATAAAGTTCAAGTAGATAAAATCAAACAGATGTTGGTGGGAGGATTTCTTCATGACCCATAAAAGTGCTATCATCAAAGCCTAGAATCATTTGTTTTGAATTATTACATTGTTATCAAAAGGACTGTAGCAGTCTGTTTGTTGAGAAATTGGATCTGTTTATCTGAAAACAGAACAAAGATGCCATGCTAAGACGTCCCTGGGAAAGTGTGGGTTAGCTGATGGCTGACACGGTAGGGTAGCTGTGAGACATTTTGATTGACAGCTGTCAAAATAACTGCCAGGCCTGCAAGCTTTGGCGTATGATTATATTATTGAAAATGGCATCTGATTAAATTTTTAAGTGGCACTTCTAAAAACTAAATATATTTTTCCTTTGTTTTGAGTAAGTGAAGGTTTTTGAAATCTTTTATTCCTTTTTTTTTGTAGCACAGTGGTAAAACGAGGTTTACTTTTTAGAAGTAATTTGAAGTCATGACTGAAAAGTGTTGAAGGATGCTGAAATGACATGTAATGCTTTTACTTAGATTTAAGCACTATGCTTTTAAACAAATTGCACCTGCATAAATGAAAAAAAAATGTTCTTTTTTATTATTCACTAAACAGCCTCTACTCTTTTACTCATAATTTATTTTTTAAAAAATTGGCACATAAGGGACATATGTACCAGTGTTTGGAGTGAATTGAAGACCAGTGCTCACATTTAAGTGGACAGCATGTAAAAGCATGAGAAAATCACTTAAAACCCTGCAGCTACTATATATGTTCCCCTGCGTGTGTGTGCATATGCATACACAGCACAACTCAAGCTTCACAGACAACGAGGGCTTTAGAAGTGCCTTCCCTTTCCTTCAGAAAACTGCTGACTAAAACCTGAAATTCGTCAGGAAAATATTTTGCCTCATGAATACTCTAAAGGAGGACTTGAACCTTGCCCTGGAGTCCTCAGTGGCAAATGAGGTGCAGCATCTCATGGTCCTGCTTCTCCAGATGTGCTTCTCCACTGTGATTCTTTCAGGGACACAGCTTCAGCGTGCAAACACTGGATTTTGAGTTTTCTTCGGTGTCTGTTAGACCTGAGCGTGAGAGTAAATGCTGTGAACTGGGCAAAGAAATGGTCTCCACTTGAAGCCACAGTGAGAGGTTCATCCCCTTCCCCCCAGAGGGTACAGAACTGTGAAGAGAAGGAGGTGAATAGTTTTACTTAAATTTTTTCCAGTCAGAATATTTCCAAGGTTTTTCTGTTTTCCAAGAAAAAGTCATAACAATGCCTGAAAGAAAGGTATTGATGTGAGCCTTTACTAAAAACTGCAGTCTTCAGGTTTTCCTAAATTCTTTCGCTGGTTGGATACATTCACCCAGGTTATTTGCTGGGACTTTAGGGTCTTTTCCATGTTGTGCACAGAGGTTGCAGTGCACCTGGCCAGCTATGACATGAGGTGTGCCCAGGACAAGGGTTAGGTCATGAACAGGCATAGGGAAAATATATGCAAAAATCAGGCTTTTCCTAGGGGACTGCCTTCTCTGTTTCCATGGATGGTCAAAGTCATGCACAAAACTTGTTTGAGTCTAAAGTTTTTGAAGTCAGTTCTCAACTGGAAGAAGGCAAGCCTTTGGGAATTGCATGTTATGACACTGCTTGGTCTTATTGCAGTAAAATGCCTTGGCTCAGTGTACTTTTAAATGGCTTTCATCTTCCTACATGTTTCAGTTGTGACAGTGACTGTGTGTCTGTTAATGTTGCATCTGATAAAAAACAGGGACAATGAGTTTGCTGATATACTTTTGACCATGTCAGGTTTAACAAAATTCTTTCTTGAATTCAAACCCTATGTTTAAGTCTCCAGATAGTGTTGAACCCTAATTTGCAAAGAGTATCAAGATACTTACATGAGAGTATTGGAGATTATTTTAATGTTAATAAGTAATAGCATTTATATATTGGTATTTTGTGTTTGTTTGTTTTTGTTTTTTTTTTTAGCTTTATTTCAGAATATCTTTTCAGCTCTGATACAGAAGGCTTAGTTTTAGAGTTGCAGCCTTGTTTTGGAGGAAACTTGCAGGCAGACCTTGGCCCAATCCTGCAGTGGTTTTGCAGTCTGCTATGTCTGTATAAAGTTTGCCAGGCTTCAGAAACAGTTTAAAGCAGTCCAATGGGAAGTCATGTATGACACATTGTTGATTTTACTCTAAATATAGAGAGAAATAGTTCTCCCTTTAGTTTAATATTTTAAAATTCCACTTTTTTTCTCTTCTTTGCTAAGACTGAAAAGCTTACTATGTGTAATATGCTGAGTCCTTGTGGCCCATTTCATTATCACTATGAGTGCAGGCTCTTTCTTTCTAACAGCCAGTGAGACCAAAGAAAGCAGAACGTGTGCCTAGAGGTGGGCCCTTCAAAAATGAGTAGGTGAAGGAGACAAGGTTTGGAGCAGTTTCTGATGACTGGGTGGGGAGATGGTGCAGATGGGTGGAGAAGCTTGTTGAGATCCAGGATGCACACAAGACCCTGTAGCAGCTTTTCTTGAGACTT
>WAAG01069463.1:730-11727 GCA_013390105.1 Tichodroma muraria | reverse complement strand
TGTAATTCTTTACATCTCTTATTCTTCTTTATTTACCTCCCTCACCAGAACAAGTACATTAGGGATTTTATTAATTCAAAAGAAGTAGAAAGAAATGTTCTCAAAGCTTTCTGTCCATAAAGAGAGAGACATAAATTGCTCTTCATTGATCCAGGCTTTATTTTGTCCTGCTCATGGGAAGGAGCCCAGGTATCAGTGTCACCCTGCCCACTAAGCTTCTGAAATGTGGGAAAGTAACACACATACGTTGAGTCCAAAATAATTTGATTGACCCAGAAACGTATTTCCTTATCTTTGTATATTGACTACAAACTATTTTTGTGATACTCATAACTTTGTTTCAGAGTTGGATACATTTTCAAGAAAAAAAAAATGTATTTTCCACCCAGATTTAGCTTTTTTTTGTGTGCAGTTTTACCTACTACCCTAGGAGCGGGGGAACCTTTCCTTACACTGTTCAGAGGCACTGAGAGAATCTGAGCATTCCCTTATAGAGAAATGTTACTCAGGGACTTGTCTAAACACCAGGTATGGTCAGACATCGGTGCATAGATGGAGCAGAATATGATCCAGCAGGAAATACACACATACTGCTTATGAGAACTGAATTTCAGAGGGTGAAATTTTTAACTTTATGTTGTAATAAAGAGGGTCCCAGAATCTTTTCCCAAAACTGGTATTCATTTTTTGTTGTGCCAAGTTAAACTTGTAATAATTGGTTTATTTTAATTGCAAACTGTGGTACAATGTTCAATAAAACCCTGAAATGAGCTCAGCTGGTAGAGCAGGGTGCTGATAACACCAAGGTCGTAAGTTTGATCCCTGTACAGGCCATTCATTTTAGAGTTGGACTTGATGATGCTTGTGGGTCCCTTCCAACTCAGAATACTCGGTGAAATCTTGCAGCAGAGAAATAAGGAATAACGATTGAGCCACATGGAATAAATTAGATGTCAGAGGAGCTGCTCTGCTATCAGCAGGTTTCCATAACATTATCACATCCTATTCATCAGGTTATGCTTCTCACAGGTGTAAGCACTACAGATAGAATGATAAAGAACCTTCAGCTGTGCTTCAGGCTTGGACAACAGTGGTGCTGTTGCAATGATGCTTTTGTTCTGCATGTTTACAGGACAAAATGTACTGTATTTCGTGTTATTTTTTGCAGGATAGTACAGTTGTTTTTTTCAAATATCAGGGGAGTTATCAAAAGGAAGTGGTGCTCGCTCAGATGTAAGCTGCATAATGAAACCTAGGGGTTCTTTTAATGGCATACCTATTTTCAAGATATTTCTTGCTGTTCCTGTGATCTTATTTGAATAACCTCACCAGATATTGGAGGGAAAGGTTTTTTTATTCTTCCATCTCCGCTACCTTTTCTGATACACACAAACTGTGGTATTAAAGTGTTGGGAACTTTTCAGGTTACCTAGAGGACAGAAGAGAGTCCACACTTCCTCTGTAAACAGAGGTTCTGGAAAGTAAGAACAATAGCAAGTTTACAGTCCAAATGAACTCCCAGTCTGTCTTTTTAGCAAGGAGCAGCTGCCTGTCCAGCAGTCTCTCTGCTCTCCAGGACTGTTCTGTTATCACTTGCATGGCTGAACCTGTCTTACCAGGGAGGCAACAAAACAATTCTCTTTCTGGAGCAGTGGCCATTATGTGCAGTTGGAGGTGAAGTGTAGTTCACTGCTCTGGCCATTCTGGGTGAGTGCAAAAGGTGCTCTGGCTGATAGCCACAAGAACCTGTGCTGTTTCTTCTCCTCCTTTCAAGAGTTGTTTTGGTTTCAACTGTTTTTATATTTGAGCTATAAACTCCCAGTCACATTTTTATTTTTTTTCTAGCCTAGGACTTGTGGAAGGTGTTTTACCCTGTCTGTGTTAGTGCTCCTGACATTACCAAGAATATTCTGGAAGTGATACAGACAGAATAGTCCTGAGCACCAGATAACAGATCCATGGGAAAAGTGTCAGGACACAAAGGGATGTGTTCTCCACTGGAGGTAATTTCTTTTTCATTTTCACGTTTCTTTACCTGCCATTTCCAATTGTGTTGCAGCATGTTTGGAAAGATTTTTCACAGAACATGGCCCCAGCCCTGAAGTCAGAAATATGTGTGTGAACTTTCTGTCCATGTGAAGATCGTTTTTATTCTGGTGACTCTCTGCAATGGTACTGGGGCCCTTTCTCAGATGTCAGACTGCCATAGGTGAAATAGGGAACTTGTGAAGATGGCACGTTTAGTCTTCTGCTGCCTAGATTCTTTTGGGAAGGTTTCCAAACAAAATTCATAACAAGGAGTTGAGAAAAGTAGGTTGTTCAACTCTGAAAATAACTAGGGATTGTCAGCTTATTGAGGCTACAAAACAGGCACAAATGAAATTCACTCTTCTTGTGCCTCTTTTTCCTTTGTGTGAGGGTAACATGAAGCAGGGAAAAGATGGTCTCCTGCCCTGTTGGGGAATTCTTTAGAGATGAGGAATAAAAGTTTGCAAAAAAATTTCCCCTGAAGAAAATTTCCTCTCAAAATTCTTCTCAAAATTCCTTTGACAGTAGAATATTGGTGGTGGAGACACAGCCTAGGGCTGATCTAGACTGCAACTTGATTTCATTTGCCTGAAAAACTACCAGTGGAAAAAACAGTTCCCTAGCTGAAATTGAAAGAAACTGTGGAGAATGACTTCTGGAGGGAAATATAACATATTTAGAATGAAGAACAAACCCATGTGGAAGAAAGAATACTCTTTCTTCCCTTCCCTACTGCTCCTGCAAGGGACACGTCTGTTCTTTGTTCAGCTTTCCTTCTTTCCTCCATCCCATTGCCTCTTCCCCCTTCACAGCTGTGTTCTCCAAAGGGTTTGTTGCTGCAGGGGTACAAGGAATTCCTGTAAATCTCACACCTGCCATTCATCTGGGCTCTGCTGCTCTCACAAACTGCTGTGATTTAGATACCTTGTCAGAAGGTGTCCTGTGTGGCTGGGCCAGCGTGCTGCCAGACTCTGCTCCCTTCCCCTGTTGCCAGCCTGCTGAGCCCTGTGCTGTGCTGGGACAGTGCTCAGCACTGCTCTGCACAGGAGAGGGACTCCAGGGAAAATTCCCTTCTTCTACATGTGGGAAATTAAACGGTGTGTCACCCCACCCATCCAAATGCACTCTGTTTTCTGAAATGAAATTCGGAAGTGTTAAGCAGACTGCATTAGAGAATCAGCTGGTCTACATCAGCCCAAACTTGTTGATCAGACTGCAAAGTCTTCTGACTAGTACATAAAATAAGGCTATTCCCTGGAATCCAGCCTTGTTTTGTCTTCCAGTCAGGTCAGAAAGCCAAACCCTTTCTATCTGTCATGGCAAAAACCTACCTGTGAAACCTTAGTTTATTGCAAAGTTTCACCAAGCAGTTTATCTCACAGTATAGGGTATTCCTTACTACTTACACACCTTTACTGGATGCTTGAAATTTATTTAACTTCTGTTTGGGCCTGAGAAAGGAGTAGACTTGGAAATAATGCTAATAAATGTTTTCTTGTAGCAGCACGATATAAGGTCATGCTAGAGAATAGACAATACAAAGATAATAGGCAGGCTGTTCTTTATCTCATTCAGAAGATATAAGAACAATTAAACATTCTAGGGATTTTCTCATAAACCCCAGAAAATGCCACTAATCTCTTAATGACTCACATAAAGATAATGTAGAAAGAAGTCTTCTGCAAAAAAATAAAAAAGGTAAACTCAGAACAGCACACTGGAACTTATATTTTGATGGAAATTGGAGTAATTCAACACTGAAGGCCAAACTTTCTGCTGGGAAAATTCAAGCTAAAATGCAGTGCAAAGTCAATCAGGCTCATCTGGAAGTTGTAAATTAATTCAGATTTTCATACTGAGGGGGTGGAGGGAAAAACTTTTCAGAACATGAACAATTTTGCTGCATCTATATAAAACTCACTTGGTGTGTATGCCTTTGGATAAAGACTTGCAACATGGAAAACATGGCCACGGGCAGCAGGATCAAATTTTGAGAATTGTAATTCAAATTACAAGAAGAGACAGTGTGCACATTCCTTTTGAAAGGTAGTATCATTAGGGTCACACAAGAGAAGATTATTTAGAGCTTTTAGCTCCTGCTGAGACTTGGTCTTTGTAGCTGACCAATAAGCAGAAACTCTAAATTAGAGAGAGGGAAATGCTGATCTGCTCTGTGCTATTTAATGAGCTTGGAAAGGTTTTACCTTCTGAATAACTCAAACAAATGCCTTGAGACTTTTCAGATTCGAGCAAACATCAGTCAGTCAATCGGACACTTAAATTTGCCAACAAGCAGTGCAAAATTCGCCTCTAAAATACCTTCAATGCTTGAGTATATATGTAGTCAGCTGCTTTTGCTATTTGTATGTTATCTTTCTTCCATTTCTTTTATTTCATTGGTTCTTGAAATTCCCTTTAGCTTATTATGGAAGCTGACAACTAAGTAGCTTTATTAATCCTTTCCCCCTGGCTTTCTCTGATATTTACTAGAAAACAAGCACAGATTGGAAGCTTCCTAAGCCATATGATACAGATATCCCCGTCAGAAACACAAAACCTGGAAAAAATCTATGATTCTCTATGGAATCAACCCTGTTGAAATTCCAGGTCCTACTTTCGCGGACTTTTATACAATGTCCTGGTTTTCTGCTCATGCAGTGAACGATTTCAAGTGCTCATTTGAGGTCAAATGCATGGCAGCCCTCCTTTCTTTGCCCTAGCTCATGCCAACTTCTTGGGGGGCCATCAAGTGCCCTTGTGTGGCTGTTCCATACCACAAGGGATGCAAACCAGCAGGACAAAAATTGTTTCTCATAAATCACCTGATTTTTGCAACTGGAACCTGAGGGTAAAATTTGGAAGGCTACAGAGGGCAGAACAGGAAGGGACATTTACAAAGAGATGTGAGAAGAACTATAATAACCCTTGTGAGAAGAACTATAATAACCCTAAACATGCACATTTACACAAAAATTCTCTCGCATGCAGACACGTGTAGAGTCATATTTCCAGGAATTCACATACAGTGAACTACAGAAATGACATATGATGCTAACTTTGAATAAATATGTTGTTCCAATCTCATCTTTCATAAAGGTTAACGGCAAAATCCTCTTGAACGTCTCAGATTATCTGCATTCCTGGGTCTGAAGGTTAGTAAGTGACATTTATAAGATTTTGACTTGTGCTTGCTAAATAAATGACAGACTTCAGTGGTACAAGGTACAAAGATGCAGAAACACTTTTAATAGTGAATAGACAAATCATGTCTGGGATATACACTGGGCTATAAACTGTTTACATGTGGCTTTGAGAATCTTCAAGTTGCCATTCATATAATTGCCAGGGCAGGCTGCAGGCTCTCCAGGCTATGGCAGTCACCATTGTACTGGCTGGCTGGTTGTTCTCAGCTCTCTGCAGAAGTTGTGTGGCAGAGCCAAACATAGGAGCAGAGAGAGAAAAATGGTGGTAGAAACTTATAGTGAAAACAGTAATTAAAAAAAAAAAAAAAAAAAGTAAAAATTTCCATGCTCATCTCCACACAGATTATACAAAATTGATGACAAAAATTGAAAACAAATGCAGCAAACCCACGAAAATAACCAACTTTCAAAATCATATTTGCTTGGTGTTGCATGTTCGTTCATATTTTTCATCATCCTCATTTCTCATGACTAGGAAGAAATGAGCTTGTGTGACAACAGAACGATGGGATGTGGACTCAAATATATGTTGTGTATAGGGGACGAGTCAGGTATTTTGCACTGTTATTATGGCAAGAAGATCATATAAAACTTAGAGGGTGTTAGCACAGAGATGAATGCAGTAGCAAAAGCTGGAAAAAATCTTCAGTTATTTCATAGCTTTCCTGCAGTTACCATTAAGAACTGAAGGGCCATTGAGTTTGATTTTTCATTTAGCAATTGTGGTTTGAGCAGGAGCTTTCTTTGTCCAGCTTTCCTATTTCTACAGCAAAATATTATCATTTCTAATGATGCAGAATTATGTGGGCACAAACATTTGACCAACACATCAGGCTCCTTGTCAAACTCTGAGCCTGCACACAATTCTTCAAAGACAGCTCTGTTGCGCAGTGGAGGCAAAGGATTTCTGTGTTAGGCTGACAGTCTTGAACTTGTGGCCATGAGATCTTCACTAAAAGTAGTTTGGAGTTTGAGTAAGTCACAGAAAGGGAAAGCAGAGTGCAATTTTACCGCATGTTTTCTATATGGCAGGTTAGATTTAAACTCTGTATAAAGAAATGTCCTTGTGATTTCTCTTGCTTTGTTTGTTTGTTTGCTCCAGAAGATGCACAGGACCAGTTGGAAGTGCTAATGGTCTGGCATTGATCTGGAAGTCCTCGTTCAGAAAAAAGTGCTCAGACAATCCATTCAGACACAGCCTTTACGGTCTGCTAGTCATTCCAGCCCCTCCGAGGGCAGGAACGAGTGGCGCAGAAGCAGAGCATGAAAATGTCATCTGCCATTTCTCCAAGGTCCTGCAGCCCTGGCTTCAGGCTCCACCCAGGAATCAAGCATCCACCGCCCAGATGTTCAGCCTCAGTTGGCTGCTAGGGATACTGCCTTTAAGCAATTACTTGCAAAGTAATGGAGAACCAAGGTTTAATGAGTTCCCAGAAGCTTGCAAACTGTCCTGCAGGGTATTTGTGCAATATTGCTATGCCAAGGGAACATGTTAATAAATATCACTGTCATTTTGTTGTGTTTTTTTTTTTTTTTTTTAAGATAATTTCTTCCTGTTGGATTTCTTGATGCCTATCTGTTCTTTCACTTTTGGAAGAGAAGTGAATTCCATGCACGTTTGCAGGTTTCTGCCAGCAAGAGAACCTTTTAAAAGTGGGTGAACCAGAGTTGCACAAACATTAAAATACACAGCATGATTTTTCTGCCCTCCATCAAAGTTAAGAACTTCTATCTAAACTTGGCCAGGTTTGTTCATCACTGCTACTGACCCTGAGCAAATTTGCTTTGACAGGTGCTTTCAGGTATCCTGAAAGTTTAAAAACTACCATAACTGTCCTTTGTTTCAGGTATGTGTCCTGTTGTATCTGCTTATATCTGTAGGTATTTATGTTTTGCCACATCTTGGTAGTATAATTGATAAAAAGAGCTGCTTCTAATTACAGCAGCAGAAAAAAGCCCTCAGACTATGCTAAATGCATGTTTGCCTGTCTGACCTCAGCAGTGCAGTCCCTGGTTGCTTTCCTTGAACTATTTTTTAGCATTCATTCCCTCCCCATCCTGGTCCCATTAATGTTTCAGTCCTCCTTTCTGTGTTTATTCTATTTTTTGCTTTTCCTCCCTCTTTCATACTTTTACCCAGATGACTGAATACAAAATTCTGTTATGCACTAATGTTTAATGTTTTTACAGGCTTATCTCTCATTTTAGTGCAATCATTACCCTTTTCTCTGCTTCCTTTGTTCTCACCTTTCCACTTAACGCTCTCTTATACCACCTCCCTTGTTCTATTCTCAAGTATCTCTTGAAATAAAAAGGCTTTTGACTTCTTGGTGTAGCAAACCAACATCTCTCCCTTTTCTGGTCTGAGACCTGCACCTCAAAAGATTCCATAGTTGTGCTGCTGGAAAATCTGTTCAGGGATGAACAGGTGAAGAGAGATAATGGTGTCGTTTCTTCGCTTGTCCGTGATGGATTTCAGAGGAACCTGGGACAATTTTGGTTTGCACATACCTTAGCAGCGAGGGAACAGCTCCAGCCATGGAGGGATGACCTCCTCAATCCCTCAGTGTGGATTAAGGCAATTGCAGTCACACCTTATCCTGAACTGGCACACCTTTCTCAGTTTTCATTTTCCTTCCAGTAGCGCGCAGTAATTAATATCCTTTCACTGCATATGGTGCTCCTCAGAAGTCTAAATGCTAATTGTGCCATTTGGCAAGGTGATCTACATCAGCTATATACAATATAAGTGTAAATTGGAAATTGTTTAAGCTTTCAAATTTGTTTTAAAGCCATTAGATTTTCTCATGATTCATTTGTCATTCTAATTGGATTCTAACATGTACTTTACATTTCAAAACTTGAAATGATGAAGACTGCATAACAAAGAATGCCTAAGAACAGGCAGCTCCCCAAGCTGTGTCTAATTTACACCAGATAAGTAAATGAGGAAGGTGAAGAGTCACAAAAATACTAACAAAGTGTTGCTGCCTTAGAAATCCAGCAATTAATTGCAATGATAATAAGAAGAGTGATTAAGTTGATTTATTTAAATCCTCCTGCAGCATTGTAATAGCTGAGTTGAGCAGGATGCTAAGGATGATTTTTACCCTTGTTCTTCCATCTTTTTTCTAGATCTTTCACTTACTCTTGACTGACCTGACTTTGCACAGGATTACCTCAGGAATAAAAGGAAATTTTTTTCTGCTACAAATGGAGCAGAACATTAACTAATAGGTTCTCCTCCAGGAAAACAGCAGAAGAGCTGTAAATCCATGTGAGAAGGGTCTTCTCATCCCTTCTTGAGAGCACACAGGTGTGTTTCTGCCTGTGGGAGTCTGGTTGACCACGTTAACTTAGAGCAAAGCTCTGTAGAGGGTCCTGAGGTCTCCATGGGCCTGAGCCTGTTCCCAGCCATGGGCAGTAGCTTCGTGTACCCTGGCAGACTTCAGGCTTCCTAGACCTTGCCTCCTTTTTAATGCAATCATTGCAACTGAATAACCATGAAAACTCAAAGCGTATTTTATTCTAGTGCTTTGAGACCTTAAAACAAACAGTATGCATCACAGTGGCGTTTCATGCTGTATTTCGAAAAGAGATAATTGAATCATAAGCTGTTTTTTCAGCCAGCTAGGAAATGGGCAGGTTTGCACTGGTGCCTGCTAATAGCAGACTTTAGGGTGTGGATGAAGTTTGTTTCTGTAGCCCAGGATGTTATACCAGTGACCTCAACACCATCTGTTCATTCTTTCCCATTCTTTTCTTCTGAATTGTAGAAGTCAAATCTTATAGAACAACGTTCCTCTGCACTTCTCTGACAGTTAAATGTACAGCACTGAAAAAACCCAAGGGACATAGCCCTTGTTTGGGATAGGAAAAAGCACGTATGTAGCATCATCACTAACTGGGATTAGTTGGTGTATGTCTGAGATGTAGATTACTTCTGCAGTATTTGATTTCTTTTTTGCTCTGTGACTTAGGTACCTTTTAGGAAGACTGAGAATATTGTTTTTTCTACATCAGGAAAGAGCTGGAGGAGCTCAGCTTAGACAGTCAGAAAGAAAGTTATTGCTGAGATATGAAAAGTGGGTTAATAAGCCTTTTGACCTTTTCTTGATCTTTTTGTTTCCTTTCCTCTGCCCATCTTTGTGTGAAAACCCTTTCATTGAAGAATCCAGCACACGTGGGTACACTAAAGTCAAGGGTACATCAACACGCAAGCATATTTAAAAAAAAAAAATCCCTTTATTATCCATGACTTATTTTTGCAACAAGGAATATTTAACACTTCAAGCACGAACACATAAAAGTTTACACAGGTGCTGCGTGTTTTTAGACCAGATGGGCCTTTTAGACAAGAGACATGAACATATTGGATACAGCAAAACAAATTTGCATTTTTTAAGGTTCTTTTTTCTTTCTTTTTTTCCCAGTGTGTTATTTCTCACGAATACATCAACAGAGAGTTGTGTCTCTCTTTCTAAAGCAAGTGTAATCCAGGCAGCAGATGTGCTGATATCCCCACGTTGCTCTGCCAAACCAGTGCTCACCGAGCCACACGGATGGACTGATATTTCCAAGGTATTGAAATTTCCAGGATTTCAAGGAATTTCGGAAATTTCAAGGATTGATATTTCCTGCTCCAGAGGTATCCAGGCCGTTCCCTGTCAGTATGAGGAACAACCACTTACGGTGGTGATTTGAATAACTCCACTGTTTGTTCCCAGGAGCTGGAATGTGACTCTTGAGCAGCTCTTAGTGAGCAGCAGCTCCTCCCCTGGGCTCATCTCAAATCACTGACTCCACAGTGAAATGTTCCCTGCAGGGGGTGATCAGGAGGAGGTGAGTCCTTTAAAAACAGCAGTTCTGGCAATATTAGTCACAGTTTGTATTATAATGATTTCTGGATGAAAGTTCATCATTGTGCAATGTATTATATAGACAGTCTAAGAAATCATAGTCATCTTCCACTTTGGAAGATGAGTTTCTGAGAGGATCACTCATTCCTAGGAACCTGGGATTTCTCAGGAATCCTGAAATGTTTCCCTGCATTTATAATGTTACCCCCCTGCCCCTTATTCCCAGCTGCAAGAATCTTTATTATAGGAAGGAGCAATTTTGTTTCATTTTTTTACAGAAGGACATCATGTCTGCTTTCCTTGGTACTGTGGTTCCCTAATCAGCCAGCCAGCTTGTTACAGGGCTATGTGATGAGGGATTTTTTCCAAGGAAAATGTAAACACAAACCAGGCCAGAGTACTTTTTTATCTTAATTTGCATTACAAATAGTCAGCTCCTCATCAGAGAATGTGAAGAGCTTCATCTAAAAAGAATTTAATTGAACAGATTTTTAGGGATGTGTAATATATACCACGAGAAGGACAAATTTCATGAAATGTTTTGTTTTGTCAGAAACTCTTTTTTCCTTGAAAAATGGATTTCATGGGAAATTTTCCAGAAGGCCTTGCTCATTGGTCTGTGTGACTGGAGAAAAAATGAGAAACCTGAACCAGGAGAAACAGAGACACAAAAAATTTTGTCAGAGAAGTTAATGTCTGATGGCAGCTGGCAAGGAACATAGTTGGAATTCCTAGATTTCTTATTTTCCAAGGAAAGCTTACACAGGCACTTACTGTTCTACAAGACTCGTGTCTGGTTTTAGGCATTACTGGAGTCCAGCACATTTCTGCAGCCTGTTTTAACACCTCACTCATAGTTTTAACTGGAGAAGCAGCACCTATGATCTTAACTTTGGCTCTAAGAAGC
>WAAG01069441.1:1842-12321 GCA_013390105.1 Tichodroma muraria | reverse complement strand
ATTCTAAGAGTTTGTTAGTTGTTTTTTTCTTCTCCTTCTTTCCTTTTTGTATTAGTTAATAAAAGTCTGTTCTTTTCAAGTTTAAACCTGCTTTGCTCTTGATTACAAAATTCCTTTTCTTTTGGCAATCCAAATTGATAGTTTTTTTTTTCTGTCTGGTTCACAATGAAACCACGACAGTCTGGATCAGCCTACCCTACAAGCCTTCAGAATCTGAGAAGGGGGGACGAAGTGTTTGTATTTGTATTATGGAATCATTGGATTCCATTAGACATTAGTTCAGCTTTAGGTGTTTCTGGAGATGAAAACAGGTGCTTTTGAATTTTTGCAAAGGAATGGCTGTTGTGACACATTATTTCCAGGAAAACTGGTTCAAGGATGCTCTTTTCTGCTTGTCGGGGTGGTTATCTGTTGCTGCAGTGCTTATGATGGGAACACTTGTCTGTTAGGAACTAAGCTGTATTTGAGATCAGGCTGACCCAGGATATCAAATAACTCCCCAAAGGCATGTGTCACTTTGAACCTTGATGGTTGTTTGTGTTTCTCTGGCTCCACAGTGACTTGATTTTCTGTTACACTGCATAAAGGGAAGAATTGTTCTTCCAGAAATTAAACCACTAGCCCATCTAATTTTAATGTTTCTTCAGAAATCAAAAATTCATTGCTAACTCAATCTATTAGTCATTCAGATGTGGCAAACAAATAGTGTAATACGTCATTTGTCTCATTTTTACATTTTCATGGTGCTTTTTTATTACCTTCATCTAAAATATGCTGTATTTTGGGCTGGGACACCAGATTTTGACTCAGATTATTTCCTTCTGTATTATGTAAGAGGTTAAATCTACCCCTTTTCTGGAACATGCTGCCCTCTCTTACCCCTGTGCCCATCATCCCTGTAGCACCAGACTCAAGTGCAAACCTGCTGGCACACTGGTGTCAAGCCTACTCCTCTGCTCGATGTCAGCCAGGGACAACAGGAAAACTCCTTGACTTGAGGTTGCCAGCTGTACATGAAGTGAGCAAACTCTCTTTCCCAAATTGAAAGTGAATAACCTCTGTTGATTCTTGGCTGTGTCACTGTTTGGAAGTGATATTCCACTGCAATGCTTGAAACGCTGCTCATCAGATTACCTGTTTTGTACTGCCCACAGTCTTGGGCAGGCTCTTTGGATCCAGTTTCTAAGCTTCTTTTTATTTCCAAAAGAATAAACCCAGAAGAATTATCAGGTGTGCAGTCTAGGGCTTCATGAGCCAACGCTGAAAAGCCTTGGACTTGATGGTGCAGGGGTGAGGGGTGCTGCGCTTGACAAAAACCTTCCTACAAGATGAGGGAAGGGGAAAAACAATCTCTGAGCAGTAGGCATTAAACTTCTTTACTTTACTATGTAGCATTTGTGTCACTTGTGATCTGAGGTGTTTAGCACAGGGAATCTCATGTAGTGCTCCAGGTGTTTGACAAAGTGACAAACTCAAGGCAGGATGTCTCCTCATGAAGCAAAAAGCTGGACAAAACTCCTGAACACTACTCACAGAGCTAAACTTCACAGATAGCATTATAAGTACCTAGGTAATTTTAGGTACTCCATAGGTGCTACATTTTTGTATTTGCTGAGTTCCCACTGTTCTGAACATCTGTTGAGCACAGTGCCAACATCAACTACTATTTTTATGTGGAAATGAGGGGTAAAGGGCTTATGGTGTACATGCGTGATCTCAGTAAGTCTGAGATATACCAGAACTGTTGTCTGATAGTTACCAATGTGGTATTGCTTCTACCAGGGCATTCCTTTCCTTTTAAATATCTTAATTTATCATTCATAAAGGAAATATGGTAAGTGTATTCCACTGCAAAAGCCAAATCTTTTGCAACTTGGGTGGTATTAAATTAAACCAGTATGCTAAGAGAACAATTATAATTGCTTGGCACTTTAGGAACCTACTGTAAGTGCTAAGGCTATTAAACCATTTAAAATCTTGATTGCAGAAAGAACTGTGTGTATTAATCTGTAAAATAATTCATCTATTCTCTAATTTATCATTGTTCCAATAAAATGAGTTTTTGAAATTAGAAATTACTCTGGAGTAATTAAATAAATTTAATATGTTGCAACTTTTGATGAAGGTGGGTTCTTTAAAAAGCTCATAGTTTAACATGGCATCTCAGTTATATTAGCCTTCATATGACCTTCTCTGTTTTTAATAATGTTAATAAAGTCTTTGAGACTAATCATTTAATGAAAGGAATAGTCTGTAACTTATGATGTTTTCTTGTAAGTTGTGTTATTAGACTACCAGACAAATTTGACAATACTTTACATACAATTACTTCCACCTTTGCTCTGCTTGGGCTAGTCTTGTTTTGGCACAATGGCATATTCTCTACTTCTAATAATTAACAGGAAGCATCAGATTTGCAAGGGTTTTTTGTTTCACATAGACTAGACACATGCAAAAATGCATCTGGGATAATACTGTTGGAGAGAGGGATGGAGTTGGGCAATTAGGCACAGTGCCTGAATGCAAATTTTCCTGGTAGTTTTAAGAGGGCTTTTGTATTACATTTCTCATTAGCAATTCAGGCTATTTGAGTCTAAACAAACTCTAAGTGGATGAAAGCAAACCCCTTCTTCCAATAAGGCGAGCAAGCTATAGAAGAACATTGCAAACTTGGTGATTTCTCTGTCATTTTGAATGTTTAAAACAAGACTTCAGAAAGTGCAGGGTAATTCAAGCAGAGGGATAGGCTTGATGCAGTAGATACAAGATGAAATTCTTTGCCACGTGTTACTCAGAAGGTGTGATGGTAATGACTGGCCTTAAAATATCTGTGAACCTGCTAGTAAATATTACAAGCATTTTCATAATGAAGTGCTTCCTTCTCATTTAGGCATCACCCATTTCAGAATAGATTTTTGAATGTCATAAACTCTTGTGTTCAATTTGTACAACATTTAAATAATCCTAATTACAGTTAAAAAATAGAACTATCATTAACTTGCCGATCCCAGAGGAAATTTGAGCTCTGAAACCAAAAATATTTGCAAAACGCTATCATACATTGCTCAACTTCTAAACACGTTGCCGAATTTCTTATTTTATTTCTAGGTATTCTTTTCAGTATCTGTGATGCATTTTATTTGGCAAAGTTTTCTTGGTGGTCACGAGTAAAGAATTACAGCACATGGGTTAAGTAGCTGGTATTCCATAGGTCTTAAAATTTGTTTTTGAATATACTTAGGCAAGACAACTTTAAAATAATCTTACACTAATATTATAATAAATTAGTTTGAAACACTGACATTCTGATTGGCTTTTAGGATCCTAGAAGTAAAACTATTCCAGTGCTTTTAACCTTGTACTAGTATTTTATAAGCTCATTAATCTAGTAATGAAAATTTAAATTGAGGTATTTAAAATAAAATCATAAATTGTAATGGTTCTTGCACTTTTTGGCTAGTGGACTTCTTTCTCTTATTTTGTCACTCTTCTTTCTTTAAATATCAGTACAGTTATATTTCTTCTTTCCTTTTAGATGCTTACTCTTCAAAAACTTACATGAAATGGATTGGGGTAAATGACCCTTTTAATAAATAGGTTCTTCCAGGAAACCAGGAAACATATGCAATTCCTAAGCATCTCAAAAACATCAATAAATTTGCCTCTCCATCTCACCTTTTTAGTAGCAGAACATACTTTGTCTCAGAAACACTGAAAATATCCAACTGAGGATCTCATGTGGATCTAGGGTGTGGTTGTTTTTATTCTGGCTGTGCCTCTGAGAGACATCTTAATTCTCTATTGTTTGCTGCCTAGGAAAGCTGAATTCTGTTTCTGTGGGTGGGAATATTCTTTTTCAGATGGAAGTATTTGCCATTTGTTGATCCTAAAGAAACAAGTGTTCTACATTAACACACAGAGCTCAGTGTTAACATGTTAAATAGGCATTTCGGAAGTACAGGTTAGTCAAGCCTTATTCCTGGAACTATCCTTGGCTTTGGTGAAGCTTATGCAAATAATGAAGTAAACAGAAAGAAAAAAAGAATAATAAAAAAAGAGTTAGAGTTCTGTAAGGAATTTGGAGATGTTTGCCAATGGAAAAAGTGAGGAAATAAAATAAGATTCTCTCCACAATTTATTTATTTTTTTACCTTCAGAAATTTGATTGTATGGAAAAGAAGACACATTGATAGTATGGAAATGTTGTGAGATTTCTCACTGAATGTATAATGACCTAAAATGGTTCTTAGGAACAACAGCAGAAATATCTATGCATTCATAGATTTCATTCCTGGAAAACAAATTGTAATGGCATCAATATTAAAAGCTGAATAAAAATAAAGCATTCAGAAGCATTCCAGGAAGACCACGTGTATACTGCTCCTGATGGGAGGGACAGAGGTTAAATGTATTAAGGTGTGGCTTGCAGCTCTCCAAGTACTTTCCTATATGAAGTCATATGATGAGTGCTTCTATTAGGATTCTCCAGGGCTGGCTTCATCCTCAACTATCTAGAGTTTCCATTGGTTTGGAGTCAAGTTTAAACAGCAGTTAACTTAGTCAGCAGAACACAGCCGATGTAATCGCTATATTGGAATGATAAAGAATGATGAGAACAAGCTGATCATCCAGCCAGGGTGGTTATGTCTCCTTTGGCCAGTTTGTTCACACCTTTCTTGTTCTGGAGTTGCAAACAGTGTAATACCTAGAAAACATCACTTCCTTTGACCCGTTAGCTGCCCTATTTCCAAAGAGGCCCCTAAATTGCCTCATTGCCACAAGGTTTTGCTGGTGCCTCTTGCGCTGCAGCTCCTGTTCTGCAGAACTGCTGGCACACCTCTTACCAGTTCTGTGGCCATGGGTTGTCCTCTTCCAATACAGGACTTTGGTTTTGTCTTTGATGAATTTTCTGAAGTCCATGTCAGGCCACTTCGAGATTTTGAGCTGTCTGAAGAGAACTCTGCCTTCCAGCATACACAGCTGCTCCTTCCACAGATTTTATGAAGACACAGGCCACCCCTGTCATCTGGGTTGTTGCTAAGGATGCAAAGGGTGCTGACCTGGCAGGGACCCCTGGGTGTCACACCACCCATAACCAGCCACCTTAGACTGTTGATGGTGACCCTTTGGGCCCAGCCGTCCAGGCCATTTTCCACCCACTTTTATTCCAGTCCTCCAGTCCATAATTTTCCTGGGGACTCTGTTTTTCTATTTTATAGTTCATAAAATCATCACAGTATTATTGAATGGTTTGTGTTGACAGGGACTTTAAAGATCATCTAGTTTCAACCCTTATGCCGTGGTCAGGGACACTCCTTACTAGGTCAGGTTGCTCAGAGCCCTATCCAGCTTGGCCTTGAACACTTCCAGGGAAGGGACATCTACACCTTCTCTGGACTGCCTGTGCCAGTGCCTCACCACCCTCACAGTAAAGAATTTCTTCCTAACATCTAATCTAAACTTACTCTATTTCAGTTTGAATCTGTTCCCCCTTGTCCTGTCACTATATGCTCTAGTAAAAAGTCCCAGTCCATCCTTCTTGTAGGTTACCTTCAGGTACTGGAAGGCCACAATTATGTCACCCAGGCTGAACAATTCCAATTCTTTTAGCCTTTCCTTATAGGAGAGGTGCTCCATCCCTCCAATCAACTTAGTGGCTGCCTCTGGACATGCTTCTGGATCCTGCTGCTTTAGGTTTTACAACAGGCATAGCATTTGCCTTTTTTCAATCTTTGGGGTATTCCCCTAATTGCTACAACCTTTCCTAGATGATAGAAAGGAAGTTCCCAATGGCATTGGCCAGCTCACCCAAGCAATCCATCCAGCACCATTGATTTTTATTTGCTCTATTTGGCTAAATAATCCCTAACTTCATTTTCCTATACCACGAGCAGTACCTCTTCCCCTGTCTTTCCAATTCTGGTGCCATGCATGGCACCGTGACCTGAGAGTTTTTAATTTTAAACTACAGCAATTACTTTCTTAGTATTCTTTAATTACTTATTATAGCTAATATAGCAAATAATATAGTGCTTCAACAGCAATTTTCCCCTCAAAGTTCCAGAAGTTTAACATGGAAAGGAGGCTGTAGAAACATCTCAGCTGACTGTGCAGAGCACACTAGAGATTTCAAACAAGTATGATTTTAATTCAGGTTCTGAATACTTTTTAGTGACAGAGTTTTAAATATGAAACAGAAAGCTTGTTCCTTCCTGAAGCAGAAAACACAAGACACTTTCATTTGTGGGTGACATTTTAGGTGTAAATGTCTGAGGCCTTTGAAGAATGCTTTTGAGAGTAGTCCAAACTGAACAAATACAAAGCTTGGAAATAATTTATAAAGACATCTTCCTCAAAGGAGCAGGTTCAAAATTATTCCAGTGGCAGCCTCTCCAGGACATTGTTAACATTTATAAACCACAGAATTGGAACCCTTCTAAGTGTTTGTCTTCAGAACTTACTCTACAGATTGGGTCTATAGTGCTGCTGAATTTCTGAAGAGCAGAATTTATTGAATACCAATTTATTTTCCCCAGAAATCCCTTTCCATTGATATTATATGTGTTTTCATGCAACAATTTCAGTCAATTCAGACATGGTCAATTCAGACCACAGAAAAATAAGTGTGAAAGAAACTGAATAATATTATGTATTGGCAAACCCTCAAAAAAGGATCACGGGCTGCATAGGAATGCAAGAGAGAAGGTACAGGGTTACTGTTCTGTCTCTGACATCATCTGCCATAATCACGGCACGATTTATAGTTCCTCAGTTTCCCTAATGATAACAGTTACCCAGGGGTTGCTTATGAGTTACCTTCTGTCTGTACAGTGCAATAAAGAGGAAGGAGTCATCATTACCTTCCTAATTAAGCTGGCCCATCTTCTGCTGGAATCATCAGACCTTGCAGCTATTTAGCACAAGAGCTTCACCTGAGCAAATGTTGTAGATGAGTGTAAAGAAAAGAGCAGCCTAAGTGGAAGCATAAGCTTCCTATATATGTATTTTAGGGGCACATAAACAAATCTGTCTGCAAGGACAAATCACAAATCTCAACAAGAGAAGCAGTTTATTGTCATTCCCCATGCAAAGTGCCAGAAAACCTAACTAAGATTTAGTATACATCAGGGCCAGTCTGTCCACAGCTCTCAGCTGTATTCAGTGCCCATGACAGAGCTCTGTCTCTATTGCCATGTGGGGTCTTGGAAATCCACCAAAGAAAATAGGAACTTTTCCTTTTGCAGTTCAGTTCTATAAATTATATTAAACACTAGCAATGACCTTCTGGGACAGAAGAATTTTTGTAGTTGTTGCTGTTGTTTTTAAAGAACACTGAAGTAAAGAAAGCTAGGGATTTTCAGACTCTGCTCTCCAGACTCCTGAGGGATTGTGGATTCCTAAAAATGTACAACCTCATTTCTTACTAGAAGCACAAGTTTTTTGTCAGTGGGTTTGATTATCCAGTTGTTGTCAGTTGGGATAATCTGTGTGTTAGAAAATGTTTATGGATTTAAAATTTGAAGCAGTTGAAAACCAATAATGTGGCATTGTGAGGAGAAAGAAGTTGAGCAGGTTGATTTCTCAATGGGCAGATACTCTATCCTACAAGCAAAGACATGAGATTTTAGAGCACTGGCATTTTACAGCTATCCCAAATTCCTTTGGGGATGTGCAAAGCACCTCACCTCCTGAAAGACACTGAAAACAACTTAGAGTTGTTAATTAGAGATAGGAGACAGAAAAACTTAAATTCTCTGAGGACAAAGGTTATTATGAAGAATTTTAAAGCAGAGTGGTTTTACCTAAACAAGGATTGTCTTGACTGCCTGCCTGTTTCCCCCCGAATCCAAACTCACAGCAACAGCAACCAAAGCACATTGGGAGTTGATGAGAGCTGGCTGAGAAGAGCAGTGCTTAGCTGTCCATCTCTGATCAGGGACATGTGAAGAAACAAAAACCAAAGCTGTCACTGGTGAAGTCACAGAAGTGATTTTCAAGAATTTTTTTCCTTACAATCCTTAAATGGGTAACTGCTAGAGGAATAACTTTTAGCACTGTTTTCCACACACATATGAATTGCAGTTCATGTGAAATATTTAGGAGTGGGACATTTTTCTGACTTAAAGCTCTTGTTCATAAAATAGAACAAGTTTATTCCAGAAATTTGGTGTCTACTTCTCTTTGCAGGGTTCACTTAGAATAGTGATCCTGAATTTCCCTCTGCCTCACAGGCCAAACTTTCCTGGAGCCATGGGTCAAGCCGAAAAAAATCTGTAGTCTGCTCAGCAGCTATTTCAGAAAGCCACACAAACAGATGAGGTTTCAAAGAAACACAGAGCTGGCAATGAGGTTTCTAGAGAACCTCCAAATATCCTTGATTCCAGCATGGTCTTACTAATGTCTCTGTCATTTCTTTCACATTTGTTTAAGCTGAACTTGAAGACGTACTGTAATGGAAACATTATAGACCAGATCGTCTCTCCCAGTGCTATTCTTTGTGCATAGGAAGGTTTTTCTCCTATCTAACCTATTCCTGCTGCAATTTAAGAGCTTTAACTCTCATTTCTTTTCATTGTGAACCCAAAGACATGGTTACTTCTTTCCACTTGCAGCAGGTTTTTATGTGAAGTTGATTTTTCCCTTCCTTGGTGTAGTAGTTTATGTTTGCACCTATTGATCATTATCCTGAGATGTCTTTTCAAGTATCTCCTTGGTGAATATCACTTAACAAATTCTCATCATGCTCTCAGTGCCCCTGCCACATGTCCCTGATTAGTGCCACGTCATAGTGTGGGAAGACTCTACTCCATTGTTTTGGTCTATAATGAAAATAGGATATAGTGTCAGACTCATATAGTGCCCCAATCTAAAGATCCTTCCATTTTTTACTCTCTGAGTATATTTTTCATGCAGTTTGGATCAACCTTGCAGTGTACATAATTTCCTTTTTCTCTTCTGGCATCCTTAGTGATTAACATAACTTTGAACTTTTATACATATTTTATAGGATCAGAAAGTTAGTTCAAAGGGAGCCATTATGTACACCAAGGTTCTGGACGATCCAATATTCTGGTAACATCTGGAGATCACAGTGCTTTGTGCCTGACATTAAAGGCATTGATCCTAGGTGTGTGTTTTGAGGCTTCTTTATAGACAGAATGCATTGCAGAAGTAGTTTATCTCAGTAAATTAGCTTTCTTGTTAAGGAAAAAAAGATACTGAGATGTGTTCATTTGTATAAATAAGATCTATTTTGATGAAATTAGAATAGAAAATAACAGAATTGTGAATATTTCACTAAGAATAAACATTTAGATACAATTTAGAGTGATGATAGAAATTAATTTTTTAAGATTTCATTTAATGTATATATTGAGTCAGGAAAATACACGTGATTGGAGTTATTTGTTTTTGCTGGTTTATTTCACTTTATGAGAAAAGTTTTGCATACCTTTTATTTTTATTTGAGTTGGGAAAAGAGAAAGGCAGAATTGTGTCATTTGCTACAGAATGGAAAGCCCATTGTTTCCTAGTTCTGCCTTTCATGGTCTGCCTCTCCGATGGATTCCAGGAGGCTGCAGCTTTTTCATCATGTATCACTGCAGCAAGATAATATGGGTTACAAGTTATTAGTTTAATCAAAGGAAATCCATCTTTGTCCTGTACAAGCTGCTCTTTGGACTTTGATGCAGACAGGAACCAGGCTAGTTCCAGTTTTTATCAGATTGACCATTTCATTTAAGGTAGAATCCACCAACTAAACTATTAAATCTCTGGGGGGGAAAAAAATGAAAACTGTATGAGAGATATATATAAACAACACTATTATATGATAGAGAGTACCTATTCAACTTTTGTAATATAACCAGAGAATGAGAGCATCAGCACTAACCAGCTTTAAGACACACTTCTCTGGACAAGATATAATTGAATTGAGGAAATCAGCATCACAAGATGTTTCAGAGGCCAAGATCAAACATACATTTCACAAGGATGGAATACTGCATGGGAGAAAGGTCTGGCAAAGGCTGTCCAACACAGAGATAGAAAGGCAAGCTCCTACTCAAAAAGTCAATCTGTTGATGGCTGGGTATGTGTACTGAAGGATGAGACCCTTTTCTCCCATTTTTTCTCAAAACATTGGCTCCTACCAGAGAGAAAGAAATAGGCTGACTGAGTCTTTGAGGTTTTCCCCAGTTCATCTGGTTTTCTCTTCTGTGTAGTGCTAGTCTGCATAGAGTCTAAGCACTGCTAAATAGTCTGGGTAACCAGGCTGACAATATATGTTACAGTCAGTACCCTTTTAGATGCAGGAATGTTCTGTGAGTTAGGTAAAGTGTTAGATGAACTAGTTAAAGAGTTACATGTAAATTATGATAGAGTCTTTCCTTTGAGCCTTTGTACAGTGTAAATCCAATGCTCTCATCCTGCAGCGAGGTGTCTGCAGCTTCCTGCTTGCCTCAAGCTGAAAGGCAGTGT
>WAAG01069437.1:2122-17701 GCA_013390105.1 Tichodroma muraria | reverse complement strand
TATTCCTTTAATACTGTCTAGCCCCTCTTCTAGGTAGCCTCCCACAGGCATCATTAGCTGCTCTAATTTACTCTCGGAAATTCTTGGTAGCCAGTGCAAGCATAGCTTGTGCCTATGTAGAAATGCTGCCTGAGTATTTTATTGAGAGCTTTTCCAACATGGAGAACACTGCAATCAAAAATGATAACATGAAACAAGTAGAAACTCCTGGGAGCAATAGACTTTGTTTACTGACAGTCTACTAAAAGATAAAATGCAGCAGTAGTAGAGAAAAGCAAGGACTGCAGAGCAGATAAGACCTGCTAGTAGAAGGTATTGGTGAGAAAATGGCAAAGGGAGTTTTACTGCGTAGTACCTGTAGCAAGAGATTCCAGTGCTGTCTAGAGGTTTTAGAAAAAGTTGGCACATGTTGGCACATATAATGTGCAATAGGTCTGTGAAATTTACAAATCCCATAGCATTTTAACATCTCCCAGACTTTTGTAAGTCTTTTGAAGATTTATCAGTATCTTTCCGCTTATTTCCACTATTTGTGGATGCCCTCCACTACAAAGTCACATGTGGGATGCCTAAGGGTCCATGTTGAATAATTTCCAGAGGAAGAATTCACTCATATTTTCTCATCCTTGCTTTTCAGGCCCAAAAAAATGACATTGTGGGAAGACTGGTAACAGGGTAAAGTTTCCTGGTGTTGTAGAAACACCTAGATAAAGTGTGTTTCAGGAAGAAGTTCTTGTATCAATGCAGTTCTAGGCAAAAGGACAGCTAGAATTGCAGGCAGTTGTGCCCGGAGCTTCTGCTTGTCAGGACACACAGGGATAGACAAAGATTTTTTTGCTGCTGCCTCAGCAGAAATGACTCTTGATTCAGGGACTCTACATGCTTAGTAAGAGGAGCTTATGTTTGGAAGAGACAATTAGTTAAATAATGTATAGCAAAGGAAGTTCGCAGTGGAAGAGAGTAATATTTGGAGAGGAACAAGTAGAAGAAAATTTTTTGACAAATACCTTCCAGATGCTGCAGCTTTCACATTTTTGTGCTCTTGAGAGCATCTGTCTACACCAGTGTTTGGTCTCAAGCAGCTGAGACTGGGTGCTGAGCTGCCTGAAGCTGGGGAAGGCTGAAGAAGCCATTGCTCTTCAGCTGCTGAATTCAGCCTTGCCAAAATTGGTGCAAGCCTGGCAATTGGGAGCCTCACAGAGGCTGTCAGGTGGAAGCCTGGCAGGGCTCCCACTAATTAAAGCAGTCAGTCATTTTCAGAAGAACTCAAGGCTATTAATGTTTTGCATTCAACCTCTCTCTTCCCCTCACAAAAGTACAGCACAGCCACAGAGGCCACAGAGGCACAGCCCTTTGCTGAGGCAGGGCTCTTCCTCCTCGATTGCTTTACTCGAGAGAGCTGTTTAAAGAATGTGAGGAATTTTTCAAACTGACGATCCTCTCTACATTTTCACAGGCAGGAGCAAGCTGTTTGGTGGGGCTGCCTGACAGCTCCACCTCAGTGTTCTCCTCGGGGCACACACTGAAGAGCATCCCTCAGAAAGGCAGCAGAAGGTAGTGTTCTAATGAAAATGCAAAATGTTAAACCCGTGTTGATACTGTTCTGGACCTGAAACTTGAGTGTTTGGGGAAGTGATAGCATCCACACACTAAAATAGGCAAATCAGCACTTTGCAACTCAGACACTTGCCATTCTTGGCAGATAGATTTTGGAACACCACTAGTAGCAATGCAAACTGGACTGAAGGTCAGGCTTTGGTCCACAATCATGGTTCCCACTTCACTAGAGGTGGGCTTATGTCCTCAGGGGAATGTGATTAAGGAAATAGACACAGACAGAGAATCATAAAGAGTTTAGGTTGAAAGGGACTTTTAGCAACCATCTAGTAAACCCCTTTGCAATGAGCAGGGACATTTACAGCTAGATCAGGTTGCTCAGAGCCCTGTCCAGCCTGTCTCCAGGGCTGGGGCATTGACCACTTCTATGGGCGGCCTATGCCTGTGTTTTACTGCTCCCATCATAGAAAATGTCTTAGTTATAAAAGAAATATAAGGCAACAGGCCCTACTAAAAGGTCTGTCCCCATCTTTCTCATAAGGCCCCTTTAGGTACTGAAAGACTGCAATAATACCTTGCCGGAGTCTTCTCCAGGCTGAACCACCCAATTCTCTCAGCCTGTCTTCTTGGAAGAGGTGTTCCATCCCTCTGATCAGCTTTATGGCCCTCCTCTGGACNGGAGGTGTCCCATTTTTCTCATCATCCTGGTGGCCTCCTCTGGACTCACGCCAACAGGTCCATGTCTTTCCTGTGCTGGGGACCCCAGAACTGGACACAGTACTCCAGGTAGGGTTTCACCAGAGCAGAGCAGAGCAGAGCAGAGCAGAGCAGAGCAGAGCAGAGGGACAGAATCCTCTCCCTTGACATGCTGCCTGTGCTGCTTTTGTTGCAGGACACGTTTGGCTTTCTGAGTTGTAAGTGCATGTTGCTGGGTCGTGTCCAGCCTCTCATCTACCGGCACCCCCAAGTCCTTGTTCATCTTATTCATAAAACAGTTTTTCTACATTCATTTATTCTTTCAAGTGGATATTTAAAATAATTTGGTAACTACCCAGGATCACAGTAATGAGGCTGCATGCTCACTGACTGCAGAAATATGTTAGTAGCCCAGTGACAAAAGGCAGCTGAGCCATGAAATAAAGGAGCACACAAGGAGCTAAGCAAAAGGGTCAGAATGGTAGCTGCAAAGATTTTAACTGCACTGTGACAGGGTGATGTATGTGAACTGAAGCAAATAGAGCTAGAGGAGATGTTTGTGGGACTATTAATTTTAATGCAATGCAAAATATCGAATGACAAGGAAGGAAGTTGCACTTCAATGCCATAGAAGATGATTCAGATAGTAAGGTCAGATGAGGAGAATCTGGGGAAAGCTATTAAGACAGATGCCTATGTGATGTCTCCTATGAGGTTCCTGACAGGATCTGAAAAAAAAAAGAAATGAAGAAAAAGGAGCACTTCCGTTTGGAGGATGTGGTTTGAAAGATTAACTAGACTAGTCTAAACTGGAACTGATGCCTAGGAAGTAAAACAAGTTCTTGCTGTGACATTTAAGTTCTCAATGAGTATAGGGCAAGTTCAGATTAATGCCTATATCTAACATAGGTAGCAAGTCTAGGTCTGGAGTTTACCTCAGCCAGCCAACTAGGGTGTCTGAGATATGTTTGTCCAGATGAATTTAGGATTTTAAGATTATTTAATAGCACTCAGATATGAATGAATGACCATAGTCACAGATGGATTAAAGAAAACCAAATACAAGAGTCCTTGGCACACTCTGGAGTTATCCTCTGTGAAGAAGTCAGAAATAATGCTCAAAAATAATATGTGGAGATTTTAACATGTGCTTTCTTCTCAGTATTGAGAGTGATGTTCCTGTATCTGCCACATAAGCATATGAAAAATGGTCCATAGAAGCACGAGGTATGAAAATAAAAAGAAATTAAGGAAATGCAATGTACATTTAGACCGTGTTGCAACCCTTCTCTGTGACCTGAAGTCAGCTAAGTTTCATACAAATCTTTCATCCAACAGTACCATCAAAACATGGGGCAAAACATGTGCCTCTTTTAAAATGTGGGTTGGGGATTTTTTTGTATGTGTGTTTTGTTGTTTTGGTTTGGGTTTTTTTGTGGTTTTTTTTTATTTTTTTTATTTCTGGCTTCCTTATCTTTGTAAGGCTGAGCATCTGTGTTCTGTGAAGGGTTTGATTTAAGAGTCAGGCTCAAGCACTTCAAGATTTCTTTGGTTTTTTCATCAATTTTTTCTATACAATAGGAAATTTAGCTCTTTTGTCAAACTATGCCTACTTTATGCAGAATAAACAGCTATTTTATTCCAGCTGTCAGGTGAAGGTTGTCCAGCTCTACTAAGTGTTACAGAAAACGGACAGCTCTGACATCTGGAAGACATGAGGGGCAACCATAAGATTAGAATTTGTGTTTGAATTGTAGTAAGTGCCAGCATTTGATATTCAACTCTTGTAGAAAAATGATTCTTTTTCTCTCTAGACAGGGAAAGTGGAAGTCAACAGTGGGACTTCAAATTTAGTAAACAAGAAATCTTGAGAGAATGTTGGGGTGGGACCCAGTGAAAAACCAAGGAATAGAACCACTGGATGAAATGTGTGAAATAAATAGTGCCTGGTTTATAAAAGGGGCCAAAGTTTGATGGGATGTGACACCCTGTTGGAGGCTGTGGAGCCTCAACACTGGAGAAACTGGGTCCAGGGGGGTGGAACAGGAGAAGGAAATATCAGCATGCTCAGTGAACAGGCAAACTGCAAACATTTGACATTAAGTACAGAATTGATAAGGATCAAAATAGAGTCTGTATTTTGGACTTTCTAAAATCAGCTGCATGACTCAGTGAGTCCAAGATTAAAAGAATGGGATTATTCCAAATAAACAAAAGCAATGGGATTATTCCCAGATCTGAAGCCATATCTCCAAGACGTATTTAAAACTCTGGACACAAAGCTGCCGTCATTCAAACTTTGGGAATATCACCCCTGAATTAACACATTAAGGCTTTCTCAGCTCCTCCAGCAGTACCCAATCCCCTGACCCTGGACTAAACAGAAAAAATAAGCTTTTGCAATAACCATGTCATGTATAGTTTGAATTGTCATCCTTTAGTCTCTCTGCTGCTCCAGCAAATTAAAAGTCTCACAGTTTCTCCAGAAGGATTGCATTCCCTTTCAGCATGTTTGTCACGGAGGCAGGAAGGCAGTCCTGTGTGCCAAGGAGCAATCTATTTCTATTAAATAAATGCATTTATAATTTTGTACTGTCCTGACCATGCCAGGTGCCTCTATTCATGACTTCATACAGTGTCCTGAGTCTCTCTTCTCAGTATCTGTTTATAATTTTTTTCCTCATCTCATGAATTATTAAAGATTTTTGTGATGCATAAACCTCACAGCTGTCCCTACAAGCACCAAAGAATCATTTGATTCATTAGAGAAATGCTGCAGACTAGAGAGCATCCCAGAATATAGTTTTGTATAATTTGTTGAGAACATTCAGGTCAATACAGAAGAACAGTTTGAAACCTGCTGAAACACATTTTTAAGGCTGTCCTGAACCAGGGTCACATTTCTCAATTTCCAAGTCATTATTTTAAGTCATAAATAACTAGAGCCAGTAGAAATCGAATGTTCCTGGGGAGGAAAAGCCCCATAAAGCAGAGAATATGCTCGTGGCTGGCTTGCCTCTGAATTGTTGTCCTCTTACATCTACCTGTGCTTTCTAATGTACCTAGTCATACTACTTGTTTCAGAAGTTACATACATACTTGTTTTAAAACATTTTAAAGCACATTTGACATGTAAAGAATAAGGAAAACAATACAGTTGTGTCCAGGGAGGCATTTCTGGCTCTAATATCCTAGCTTTGCTTGGATAGTATTGCTTTCTTGATTTTTCCCCCTTGTCTGTATGGATGGTTTCATCCATTTTGCTCTGTACAATGCAAGATGTGTGATGTGAGTCACTCTTGAACTCGCTCCTCTTTCTCTAACCAGTCATATCAGTCTTGTCACTGCCCCAACAAATGAGAGCTCCCAGCAACCTCAGAAATTTTTCTTCTGTGCTTTTCAGGCATGAATAGACAGTGGGTCTAGTGAAGCCTCTGAAGGAGAGGCTTCAGTGTTATGGCAAACGTACTGCTTTCTGCTTTTCTGAGTTTCTGCTCCCAGCAATGACCCACCAAGAACCCCCTGCCTGTTCCTGTTACACCCAAAAAGGTCACAAAGTCAGTAACAGCCAGCATAATATTCTGTGTCTTACTAGGTAAGTGGGATATGGAATAGGGACAATGAAATTCAAGAGAGACAAACCAGAAACCAATTAGAAAAGGTAAAAAAGCCCAACCATAATACTGAAATAACAGATAACATCTGCACAAAGAAAAATGTAACTACAGTGATTCAGTCAGACAAAAAAATATCTGTAGAAAAGCAAGATTATCCCCATCAGGTCCTAGAAGCTCAGTGTTCTTTCTGTTTCTTAAAATCTGTGAATACTGCCTGGGGACACATAGAGAGGTGATAGGCTTTTAGTCATGTGGGACAGAGCTTTTTTGTGGCCTTCAGCAAAAGTGTCTCAGCAGCTTGGTAAAGAATACCAAGAATAGATATGGGACTGTCATGAGCAGCATTGATGGCGATAGTGCTCATGCAGCTGTGCTCAAACTACACAAAGTAAATCTGAATATTTCAGAACTTTTTTTTTTCTTTATTCCTGGAAGGGTTTTCTTCCTCTCCGGCACACTCTTCAATTTCTCTGGCATGTCTGCAATCTGCTTCAGACATCTTTAAATTCGATTCCTGGGTCCCACTGGTTCACCAGAGAGTCAAAGCACAAAGCACTAAAAAGTTTTCTGCTCCATCATTCTGTAGTTTAGGTGATAAAAGATATCAGCATTTGGGGCTTTATCTGCACAATGTTTCACTAAACATGAATTAATTGGAAGCATAGAGACTACTACCATACTTTGAAATCAAAGCAGCCAAGTCCTGTTGTGGTTTATTGATAAAAGGCAGCTGAAGAAGGACAGGAAAAAGGTCAAGACAAAGAAAAGAGCAATCACTCTTTAGGATTTGAGAAACTGTGTGGAGGCAGTGCTTGTGTTACTGGGGGTTGGAGAAACTGAAGCAGCAAGGGGGCTAATCAGCCAAGCTCATTAATGGAGCAAAACAGGGACAGAAAGTGCGCCTGCTGCTAGGAGAGACTTCTGAGAGAAGAGCTCAGAGAGCCTGGAAAATGTCGTGGTGCTACTGCTAACTCACTCCCTGCTGCCAGCAGCTGTGAAGAGTCAGTCCGGAGGAGGATCCCTACACTGGAATCATCTGCTAAAACACTGCTCCTGGTTTGCTGACTATGGCAAACACAGACCTGCTGCAGGAAGCAAATTGTGGTGCGAAATGCTGGGGTACTGCCCCGTGCAGTGGCGGGGGAAGCTGGTCCAGAGTCAGATTGGCCAAGGACACGGGCTGAATTCAGGGGGATCTCACTGACCTGCTGTATGGTGAATCACAGGTGAGAGGGCTGCCAGCTATCTTGGGTGTCAGTGTCTCCTTCCTGGTGATGTCAAGAGCAGCGGTAGAAGTGCAACCACATGACAACTAAAAAAGAGGAGACAATTATTCTGCAAAGGTTTCCTTCTGACTTGAGTGACGCTCTGGGATGCAGTAAGAGGATTGCAAAACCTCAGCATGGGGTGCTGGTCAACAAATAAATTTTCGCCAGGGTACAGTCAAGGTGAAGTAAAAGCCTGAGAAAAAGGCAGAAAATGGGCACAAAAAAAAGACTTCAGTTTAGGTCTGGAATTGGGTAGATACACGAGAAAGACCAGAACCTAAAAAGTATGAGTCCACCACCACAGGTAAATCTAGAACTGGTGATACATTGAACATTAGGATAATATCATGAGGAATGAATGGGATCAGTGTATGTTCTAGTATATAGTAATGCCCTTGACTCGTTGGTTGGACCCTGGATGCGCCAGCAGGGTACAGCCTGGCTGGAATAAATCCTAAGCTAAGACCACTGCTGTGTAAAGGTATTGCTTCTTCAGGAAGGACATTTGCAGGGCAAATGGAGAGAGAAATCATTTCACTGACCATCATGAGTGAAACCCAAGGGAGAACATGTGGCTTGTTCAAGAGTTAGGAATGACAAGAGAGGGAAAGTAAGTTGAAGAGGAGTGCGAGGTAGTTGCAGTTTAACAAGAGAATTACCCTCTTCTCCCCTTGTCTGACTTTCCTGACTTTCAAACCAGGGAATACTCCCCTACCAGCACAACATTTCTTAGTCATTCCTGCTCTCTGCCTGTGCTATGGAGTGTGGTACTGAGTGTACAGATGAACTTAGGGCTGGGGCAAAAAATGGTGGTGTGTCAGTGTGTGCAGGACACTATGGGTCAGACAGATGGGGAGAAAGTGTCTCAGGAATAAAACGTTCTGGAAAGAGTTAAAAATATGCACAGGAAGAGAAAACAGCACATAAAAGAGTGTAAGGAGGGAAAGATAAAGAGATGAGGCTGAAGGAAGAGAAATAGAGGGGTTTGAGTGAAAATAGGAAAGTACAGAAGGGGAGAAGCAGAGAAGGGAAGCAACAAAGGGAAGGAACGATATTGCTGTTTGTAAAGAAGTGAGGAAGAGGAACAAACATTAATTAATTGAGGAATTAAATGAACACAGGCAAATTTTTAGGCATTATCCCCCAGAAGAAACCACATAAAACTCACTGCACAGAAAAGTACATGTGTGAGTAGGGTGGTGTTGCCCTGCTTTTACTACTAATTTCGAGTTTTACTATCTGTGGTAGCTGGCTCCTTATGTCATGCTCACATGGTAACAAACTGAATTATATGTCTGATTAGATGATTTTGTATTTTGTATTTTGCTAAGGTAACTTTCTCCTTATGAGTCCTTGCTTAACTCAGAAGTCTGGATGAGGTGAAAGACTGAGTGAAAAGATGAAAGACATATGTGAAAAGATGAGGCACAATGAATTCCATCCACATTATGAAGTTCAAGAAAAGAAGCCTTACTGTCTAGAAAATCAAGATAGCCAGCAGACTGCATGGCAGAGCAGTGGAGCTTTCCCTCTTGCACTGTGCAGAAGTGTAGAAAAGACTGCCAGGATTATGAATTCTTAGAGTGTGTATCCATGGAAATTGTGCGGGCTCACTTCAGGGTTGGTGTCACAAGGACCAAAGCATTTTCTAGCCAGAAGATAAAATCTTGGTGGCTTATGCAAGGGTGGAAGGCAGAACACGTGAATCCCAAAAGCCCTGAAGGAGTTTGTAACAGCTGAATTTCACCAATCTAAACAAGATAATGGAATAACAGAGAAAAAATGCAAAACCAAAGGCTTCTTTGCTGAACCTTGCCTGAGAGGAAAAATGGTCAAGAGCTGACCTGCAATGGGAATGCTTTGCGTGGTTTAAGTTTGGAAAGGAAACAAAAACAAGCTAGAGTTTGGTGGAGGGAAGGTGTGTTTTCCATGTGTGATTGTAACTGACAGCTCTGTAGAGAGAGGTTGATGAGCAAGCGTGCTCAGTCTTGGGGAACAGTTTCAGTTTACAGCTCAGGAGTGGACTCTCAGCTGGTAGGAATCAAAGGAATATTTGCAGAGGACTGGAGACCTGTTTCTCACAAGAACAGGACAAATGAATTCTACTCCTTTTTTGTGGAGCTTTTGCCTTCATTCTTTTCATAAATCTGTTATCAAGCAGCTTATCCCCATGTGACACAAGAGACATTTATGAGGGGTTTGTCAGTATCTGCTGGGTTAGAAAACGTATTATCATTTGAACTATGATAAGAAGTGACAAGAATATGGACAAAATTTCATTTAAACTATCTTTAAAACATACGAAATTTTTTAAAATTTGGTGAGAAAAACAACAGAAAAGGATGATCAGCCTGACTTGAAGTTCTCAGTGTTTAAATTCAATGTTCTGTAAATCAAAACACACCATTAATTCATGTTATGAACTACTGGAACTGATGACAAGCTTATGAGGGAATCAATACAGAAAGTGTTTTTAGTAAGGTCTTAAGAATAAAATAATGGTTCTTCAGGGAAAAGGTGTGTTGGGCATAGAAAAATATGTAATGAAGAACAACAGAGAAGCAAAAGTAGAAGACACTGAACTGGACTTGGAGAGTGAACAGCCCTAAATGTATTGTTCCTTAGTTTATATTAAATGGTAGTGGATGGCTGTGTCAAAAATATCTTTTTTATTTCTTTACTTTCTTTCAGGCAGCTCCCCTCAGCTGAATGAATCAGAATATCAGTGGATATGCTATGAGGCCATTTGTACCCTGACAGGTGTGTGCAGAGAAGCAGAGGTTCTCACTGAGTAGGGCCTTCCCTGCCGATACTCCTCCAGTGGCTCATGGCAGCCTTGTGGCTCACGGCAGCCAGCCAAAGGATGAAGATGGAAAGGGGGCTCCTTTTATGCCTCTTACAGGCACTGGTGACAGATAGGTTCTTACCAAGACTGTAACAGTCCTTCCATATTAGGATCCTAGTCTAAATTTTTCTTGTTACTTCCTGAGAAGATAACTATATTTGGAAGTATGTGGGGAGAGAGTCTGTTTCTCCAAGCTTCCTTCTCCCATACTCCTTGAAAGAATATGAGAATGAGAAACACAGGGAATGATGGATGTGTTGTCTGGTGTGACTCACATTGTCTGGTTGTAACTTACCGTGACGCGGTTGACAGAGGGCAAATATTTCTCTTCTCCATGCCTCCTGCAGCAACATCTGTCCCCTAGAGGCTGCACCCTTTGGAAATCCAGTCAAACTTTGTTATGACCCTTACAAGATCTACTTTCAGATTTTTGTGAGATTTTATGCGGCCATGTAGGTTTCCAACTCAACTCACAGCTTAGTCTGCCACCCCCAGAAGCTACAAGCCATGTAGCTTCTCATGAAACATTTTTGTGTCACAAGCTCCCAGAAGCAGTGCTTTGAGGTCAAATCTGACTTGGTTTCTGAAACAATCATGAGACTGGAACAATGTTTCATCTTCAGAAGACAGAAAAGATGTAGTACAGATGATTAGTTTTGTCTCCAGAATAATAGTGCTAACACTCCAGACAGGCTTTTGATTGAAGAAGTAATTTAAAATCCTGGGTGTTCAGGAACTCATAGTTTACTTAGAATTCTGGATCTCTAAGAATTTATCTTACACTAAGGAAACTATTTTAGGTTTAAACATGCGGGAAAACAATACAGTTTTAGTATGTTCCAATTTTTAATATTCCTTTCCATTCCTCAGTTGAGAGAAATGGACAAAACTATTTTGGAAACCATGGGAAAAAAAACCCAACCCCCCCCCAAGTTTGGAAATCTTAATGATTAGTTGCAGCTTCTGTGAAAAGTATTTATTCGATTGTTCACCTTAATTTTTCAGCTACTGCATATCTGAAATATAAATATTTATGCTTATGTGAAAAATACAAATAAAACATAGAGGAAAATAGATTTTAATATAAAGGTAGGAAAAGCTTAACAGAAGGGTAATATTGGGCAAGAGAATAAGACAAATTCAGACTTTTTGTTGTATATTAGCAGAGCATGAAGAGGACCCAATGTCCATTGAAGATACTGATTTCAGTACATATTGGTTCAGGCCTAGAAACACTTTGTTTGGTACCTAAGAAAGTGGGCATTAAAGCCCACAAGAAGTCTTTGGCTTTCTCAGGAGTAGTCAAATACCTGAAATGTGATTTTCATGTTGACAGCAATATTAGGTGTCATAGTTTTTAAAGATCTGTCTTTGAGTCCAATGAAAATACAGCTCTTCTTGGATTAAAGAATGTGCACAGCTGTCCTGAGCACAGCTGGACTTCCCATTCCACATGCACATTAAAGATGTCAAAGATGC
Source organism: Tichodroma muraria (assembly GCA_013390105.1). NCBI lineage: Eukaryota > Metazoa > Chordata > Aves > Passeriformes > Sittidae > Tichodroma > Tichodroma muraria. Next base: position 6,239 of record WAAG01069437.1, on the reverse strand, counting down.
TCCCTTCCTGCATTATGGAACATTCCTGCAAAATCAACATCTTTCACAAGTCTTCTGAAAGGATAGTGTGACAACAGTTAATTTTAAACAGGTAACAGCCTTGTGTTTGTGGCATCTCCAAGACTGCTTGTGTAAGTAGCAAATGAATCTGTGTCCCACTTTTCAAGTGAGTGCTGAACCACTGTTTTATTAGTTTTTCTCAGGAGGAAGCAAATTTGTACATCCTGGCCATCTTATTAGTTGTTGTGTGCTGTATTGCACAAAAAAAACCCAAACAAAAACCCTCTCTGTTTCCCATATTGTTAGGAGAGAAGGATTGTTTAAGCCATCTCTGCAACGCAGCAGGCAGGGACATGCCCAGCCTGCAAGAAATACAGATTCATTTTTCTCCCTCATCTGCCACTAGATTGGTTATACAAACTGTGTAAGATATTCTTCCTGAGACAGCAGTGGGTTTTTCTTCTCAGAAAAAGTGGAATGAAACAGATTTAAGATTTTGTTATAATAATATTTCTGAATCCTTATGCCTCTTAGCTCATTTTTCTCCTTGCAATCCCCTTTCTTCTTCATCAGATGTAACCAAATAATAAGAATTTTGTCAGAATAACCCCAGGCAAAGGCATAGACCAAACTCAGGAAAACTACAACACAGTGAAACTGAAATACTTTGTCTTTTGCATGTGTGCTCTTGATATTTGTTTGCTTTCTTTTACATTAGAACAACAATTGTGTGTAGCTTCAGGGCAAAAAATGTTTTAGTGGAAAGGGAAGGTCTTATACCATTGCACAAATTCAAAGACACAGTTAAAAATCTTGTTTATTGCCTTCAGAAATACAAGCGTCTCAAAAGGAATAAAAATTTAACATAATGTGAAGAGTTCAAGTACAGTCCTTTGTAAAAACCTTGTAAAATGGACTTGTTCTGAGTTCTTCACCAGCTTTTTATTCCTCATATCTGACTCAGAGGAACCTTACTGATATCTTGAGAGGAACATCTTGAAACCTTTAAGTTGAAACATTCATGACTTGGAATAGCACAGGGCATTTTTTCTTCCAGACTTCCCAGAACTGGTACGAGACAGCTATTTTTATGCCACCAGATTTGCCAGCTCATCTTCCACTTTCTCATTCCATTGCTGGTATTCTCAGAACCTCCTGACACCAGCTGAATCATTAGGGAGAGATCTAAATTGCTCAAATCTTCCAGTGTCCTTCTGTTAGACCATCAGTTCCCTAGCGTGAGTGTCTAAGAATTTCTGGATTGCCACTGGAAACGGGATTGACCATTTGAAGACTCAGAGCTACCATCTAGCAGTGTGTGACTTGAGACCTTCAGAGTGAGACTTGCCTGTGAAGAATGACTGAACGTGAGAAAAGCAGATGGAAAAGCTCATTGTTCTTTAAGACTATGGAATCCCCCACAGTTTATGCTATGCAAGGATAAGGAACTTGTTGGAACAGCCAGCAGTGGACATGGAACTGTAATACATCTTTCAGGAAAGTGAGGTCTAGATTGAATTGAAAGAGCTGACAAAGGCATCACCCTCATTTCCTTCCAGCTTCTAGAACCTCTTCCAAGAAAGATTACTCACAATATTTGTTTTCAAGAAAACTCGAAGGAGAATCACCTTGCTCAGGCGTCACTGAAAGAGGGAACTTCTGGAAAATCTGCAAGTGCAGAGGGGTCTTTTTAGATCAGAAACCTCTTCAGTTTCCAGCTGTGCAAAAAATATGTAGTGCAAATCCATCAAATCCATGTTATGTGACCTGCAGTGGACAGCACCTATGAAAAATGTAAAAGTGCATGTAATTATAAATATTTTTACGCCAAACAGTTGCTACCTTTAATATCAACAGTAGCTCAAGGCTGTCACGGTTCATAAAGGTCAGCAGACACTTGGCAGAAAGTGCTCCATGCACAGATTTGAAAAGGACCGGCCCCCAGATTTGTAACTTTGTGTGTATTTGTAATGGTATTTGATATTCTGCCCCTGATTCAAGGAAGTGGATAATAATTCTCCAAAGTGAAGTGTGCTCTGCTCTTTTAAGTCACTCCTCCCTATATTACCCCTTTTCCTGGACAGACTGTGTGGCATATCCTCAAAGCTCTGTGTGCAATATGCAAAGCTCTTTGGTGTGAAGTTTCCTAAGATGCTGTGAAACATTTTCCAAAAATCTTTTATTCAAATAGCTTTATTTGAATACTTTATCCTCTCTTCTTAACATGAACTCAATGCATTTCTGTTTTATCTTTTTTTTGTGTCCGTAACAAAACTTAAATTGGCTGAAATTTCTCCATGCTACTTGTTTCTTTGAAAGCAGCTGATATACCAACATATACTATATTAAAGATTGACAACTGGGAGGAAAAAGAGTACAAGGAATTGGTTCCTGAAATTTTCAAAATACTCAAACCCCCAAAATCTAAAAAACCTTTCCTAAACACCTTAATTGTTGAAAACCATGGGCAAATAAAATATTAAAAAAGCAAATACTGCATCCAAGAATGCACATGCAATGTAATTTAACAGAAAGAAAACAGTTTTAGTAGTAACATTCATATACTTCTGAAGTTCTTAAAACACAGACCAGCCCATTTAGGATAAGTCCTGCCCAAGCATTAGATTTTAAGTAAAGAATATCAAGGTTTGTTTTACCTGCAAATAAGAGCTGCAGCCTGAGCTTGAGTGCAAGGCCAAAAGAGCAGTGCCCAAGGGCAAATACCTTCTAATCACGAGTACAACTGTGTTAGTATACTAAATACTCCATAAAATCACCTTGCAAATACAAAAAATACTTAACGTTTGTCTCCAGACAGACGAGATCTGCCTTCTAACTTTCATTTTGTACCCAAGTAGCCATGATATTCAGCAGTCAGTCCTTCTGGAGAATCTGGTAAAACTCTCCCTCACAACCCGCTTTCTGTGGCCTATGTCTTAGCTTATAAACTAATTTACACGTCCTCTGAGCCACTTAAAGTCCTCAAAAGTTTACTAGTACTGCCATATCACCTCTTTAAAATGGCCTTCTCTATTCTCAAGTGTTTGTTTCTTGCTCTTTAGGTCAGCAGCTGTCACCTTTTGTGTGTGTGCAGCAGGCATTCTGCAGAGCTCCTGGGTACCACTGATGATTTACAACTGCTTAGACAGCTAACAAAAGCTAGTCTGGGTGAAAGTCTGCTTCAGTGCGCCCACCTGCATGCAGCTCAGGTGCCCAGCCTGGGACCACAGGCTTATTCACGTTGCCTCATTGTCACAGCAGACAGAGAGGGTCATCACCAAGTAAGAATTCAAATCACCTTATAGAGATGTCTTGCTTTGATAACACCTTAGGACTGAGAACTCTTGGCTTCCTGGCTTAGGTGCCCTGCTTATCAGGGAGGGATGAGGCTGCTCCTACACCCACCACAGAGTAATCTCTTATGCTCCTGCAAAGTGGTGGCTCATTCCAGGAAATAAGGAGGAAATTCAGTCACGGATTGGTTCATATTTTTAAGTAATTTAACAGAATATTCACTATTTGTACAGGCTTTTGGATGTAAATGCTGAGTAGATGAAACACATCACAGCAACTAGGGGACTAACCTAAGACCAGACTCCAAAAGCAGAGGGGTGTTGAACAGTAACTGTTTGCTATGTCTTTGAACAGACAACTAATCCAGCAGTTTGCTAACCTTCAGTAGCACATTTGTGTGACTGACAACTAGTTTAAGATTGTTCTGAAAACGAATAAGCAGTTTTTGATGGTAATCCAAGAGCAGCATTGTACGCCACTGAAGCAAAGGCAGTGCCCCAAGTTAGAGTGAGGACAGGGCAAATATATGGACTACTAGTTATTTCCCATGCACAGCAGTATATTGATCCTCTTTACTTGTGTTTAGGCTAAAGCTAGTATTGTTAAGTCTGTAACAATCTAGTATTGTTAACTCTCTCCTTCAGCCCAGCAAGAAATTCAATATGCCTCACCGAAGTCATGGGCTCCAGGTATATTGGAATACCAGAATCTGTGATCTCTGTGCACCCTGCAGTTGCAAGGGCCTTGTAGCAATAGACTTTGGAGGAAAAAAATCACCATTACAGACATTCACTTATAATTAAGCTTTACAGAACAAAAGTTT